>JAOWBW010000985.1:0-175000 GCA_026119855.1 Campanula takesimana
TTTGTATATATATATATGCATTGCGTGGTGAGTGATTCCCTAAAAAAGGGGTTAAAACAAATAAAAAAGGAAAAAATGATTTTCTTGTTTTCTTTACGTGCTTTCAAAATGATTTTTCGAACTCATAAATACCTCACACACATGCACGTTTTTTAAAAGCATCTTAGAATCTCAAACCCGAGACGGTAAACCTGGGGCATAAGGGAGCTCACTTGACTTCCCCATAGGGTCAACGGTATACTGTTTCCCCCTTAGCAGCACTACGGTCGCTGTGATGGGTGTAAGCCCAAGCTTCAAAATCCGAAATGCGATGTCCATATATTCTTTCGAAATAACACGTCACAGACTTCATGTCGGTTTTTGTCTAAACAATTTTACTTCAATCCTATGAATTCCCAAAAGGTTATAATCGACCTCAATTGTGGATATTGTCAAGACCCTCACATAGACCGTAACCGAATGGTGGATCCCAGAAAGAGTATAGGCCCTTCGCTAGGGGCTCGGACGGCCAATAGTACAGTACAGGTGAAAAACGTTGGTCTTATACTTTGGAGATGGTATCCACTATTCCAAGATTCATGCAAAAACATGTCAAAATAAAGCAAGTGCTTATCCGGCATTCTAGGATTGATTTTGATTTTTGAACTCCTTTTGAATCAAACTCGGAAAATCTCGATCCTTTTCACTCTCTAATCAGCCCTAAACACCATCCCTTTCAGATACTCTAAGCCTGGCATCTACTTGGAAAGGGGGAGCTAGAAACAGTAAGGGAGGTTGATCCGAGTTGCCGAGACAGTGCCTGTAACCGAAGAAGCTATTGCAATGGCCCAGGAAGGAAATGAGGAAGCATATGTGCCGCCACCAGGTCTTCAAGCATGGTTGGAGCAGAATGTGTTGGGTCAGATGAGGATTCAGCAAGATGAGCTACTGGCTACACTTGTGCAGATGCAGAATCAGAATAGTAATGGGGCTCCCAATGGCAACCCCAACAGAAATCCCAATGGCGATCCGAACGTTAATCAGACCGAAAATGGGGTTCCCAATCCTAATCCAATGGCAATACAGGTCCCAATGGAAGTGGCATCCCTACCATCAACTTGAATCCTATTGGTAGCAACACCATCGGCCAGAGTCATCACCAGAACATCCCTCCTCAGGGTAATGTGGCTCATCCAGACTTCAGTGGCACTCACCAGCCCTTCATCCCGAATCCAGCAAATTTTGCTGTGCATCCGTCTCAATATCCGCCTGATCATAATGCCTTTGCTCAGTATATGCAGACTCTGTATCCGAATCAGCAGCCCAACGCTTATGGTGCGTTTGCTAGCGGTGCCTCTCAGATTAATCAAGGAACTTCCCAGGGGCAAGATCCTAACCTAGTCGCCAAATGGAAGCGTTCTACAAGGGTGTCCCATATGTACCCCTTACTAAAGCTGAGATTGAAATGAGCGAAATGAAAGAAATGTTGAGAAAGGTCATGAATAAAGGGGAGTTTTCTGCAGATTCCTTGAAATTATCTCCATTTGCTGTTCTGCCTCCTAAATTCAAAATGCCCGATGTGGAGAAATTTGACGGTACAGTTGCCCAATGGCCCACCTGAAATCTTACGCTCATGCAATGCAGTCTCGTGGGGCTAATGTTGGTGCGATGGCCTCCAACTTCCATCTAACTTTGGTAGGAGCCTCTAAGCAGTGGTTTATGACTGTGGATGCCAATCTGGTTGATAATTGGGGGAAGCTCGTGGATGAATTCCAGAAGCGATACAAAGATAACTCCAACTGGGAGAAGAGCCGTCGTGACCTCGATTCGTGTGCTCAGCGTGAGAAGGAATCCTTTTTGAATTTGCAAGTAGGTGGAGGAAGAAAGTTGCTCAAACTCTGGAGAGGCCTGACAGTGCCGAGCAAACTCGTATTTTCCTTAAGAATCTTCAGCCGGTATATGCAGATAAGATGAAATATCTCCCGTTTCCAGATTTTGCTTCTATTCTTGATGTGTGTTCTCGTATTGACGAAGATGTCCGAACTGGGGTGATCAAGCTAGATTCTTCTCCTAGCTCCTACAGATTCCGATCCACTGCTAAAGCCCCGGCACCAGTTGTGAACAATGTTGCCATGACCCCTGCTCCTTTTTGGAACAGCAATGTGGGACCAAGCCGGAGCAGCTACAATAGGGCACCTCCGTGTTATAATCAAGACGGGTCTGTGAACTCTGTCACGATCATCGAAGGAATGGTGGAAATCGGAGAGATCGCCATTTTGATAAATTCAGCGCTCATTGTCTACTATCTTTCAAGGATTGGTCGCCCAAGGAGTACTAAAGCCGATAGAAGGATACCGCCCGCCTAATCCGCCTCCTAAGAATTGGGATGCAAGTAATATTGTGCATACCACGTATCACCTGGTCATGCGACAAATGAATGTTGGAGTTTGAGACACACTCTGCAAGACATGATAGACGATGGACTCATTCAGAAGCCGCCCCAACCAAATGTGGTGACTAATCCCTTGCCAGGGATCCATGCGATCGAGTTTGAAGGAAACTACTCAAGGACTAGTTTCATCGTTCCGAAGAAAGCTTTGAATTACACTGTAACTGTTATCTCCGAAGATTTTGAATGCCATATGATCTCTTGGGATTCGATTTTGTCTAGTGCTAAAGCTGTTAAGGAGCAAAAGGCCCCTGTTAAAAAGGCCACTTGGGTTGGCGGAAATGTGAATCACCTCACTCGCTCGGGAAGAGCCTATCAGCCTCCAAATCCCGAGGCAAGTGAATTGGGAAAGGATAAAGAAGAAGTCCCCGCTCAGAAAGAGAAGGTCGCCGAGAACCCGGTCTTGACCCAGTTAAAGAAAACCCAGGCTAATATATCCATTTGGGGTTTGCTCTCGTCTTCACAGGAGCACCGAGACGTGTTGGTTAAAGCTCTTGCTCAAGCTGTCATCCCGATCGAGACTTCTCCCAATGACCTTGTGTCCACATGATCGGCAACATTCATTTTGGGAATATCATCACTTTTACCGATCTCGATGCACCAGAAATTGGTCTTAATCATGTCGAGGCTCTGCACATCACAATTGGGGTCGGAGGTGAGCACTTAGCTCGTGTTTTGATCGATAATGGCTCCTCAGTAAATGTATGCCCCGTGAATGTTCTCGCAGATTTGGGAATCAAGATAACTGATTTGGCCTCATCTTCTCAAGTGGTTCATGCTTACGATAGCACCAGTCGCTGTGTTCTGGGTGTTGTCCTTCTCACTCTCACCATTGGCCCTCTTGTCATCCCGATTGAATTTCAAGTGATTGATATCAAGTCCTCATTCAGTCTACTCTTGGGACGCCCTTGGATCCATGGAGTAAGAGGGGTAGCTTCCTCCTACCATCAGTGCATCAAGTTCATCCACGACAATCATGTAGTGGTAGTTCATGCCCAAGATGATACGCAAGTTCATGACCTCCCGATTTGGGAATTGAGCACAAAGATAGTGGCATCTTCTTGAGTGGTTTTGAAGTGATCCCACAAGCTCGGATCCATGCTATTGAATATGTCAAGGAGACCGATCTAATTGGTAGAAAGCGGACCAGTATGGAGACGCAATGGCCTTGAATATGGTCAAGAAGATGAAGTTCCTGCCTATGATGGGGCTTGGAAAAGAGCAACAAGGGTGTATTGAACCTATCAAGGATGATGTTCCATTTTTCTTCCTTCCTTTTGGGCTTGGCTACAAACCGACTCCTGCCGAAATCGCCGAAGCTGTACGTCAGAAAAGGGAGAGACAGACTGCTATCAAAAGTGGAAGGACCTATAAGCTCCCCCACTCCGTCCTTATGAAAAGTCCTGGAAGGGATATTTTGTTTGCAAAGTTGAAGATGTCGCGTATGTTATGCCTTTTGAGCCAGTTATTGGCATTAATGAAAAACCTCATGCTGGATGGGAAGTATTTGAGAATATTAAGGTGGTCGATGAAAACTTTGATGTGGGCAGTTCTTATAAGCAACTGGACCCGATTATTCCGTGGAATATTGATGAAGAAGATGATGTCTTCGGGTTGTTTGAAGGAATTGGTCTTGAAGACGGATATGCGGTTATGATCGAAAATGGTAATGGTGAAGCTTATGACCCGGTGAAACACCTCAAGCCGGCAGTGGCACCACTTAATAATTGGTCCATTACCACTGGCCCGCTCGCTACTACTGACACTCTGGTGGAGCAGTTTGGTTATGTTCGCCCTGATGGCCCCGCTTTTGAACCCTTTGTGCTATCTAATGTTGTTTCGGGACTCCCGAAGAGGACCTCACTGTCGAGGACCTCGATGCGGTCGCCGAGCTTGTACTCCCCTCTTTTGTGAATGAAGTTTCCTCTATTTCCGCTTACTCCTCGGTTGCCAATATTTTAAAAAATGATTTAACAAATGAAAATTTAACAACAACTAAAGTTAATCATGAATCTTTAAGAAACATAAGTCAAGATGAAAAAGACTATTTAATCGAGTTAAACAGGTTAGCAAAACAGCGTGGGGAACGAAAATTAGAAGCCTGTGGCGAAAATCTGTCTACCATCAATCTGGGGCTGAATGAAGAAGTCAAAGAAATGAAGATCGGGAGCTTCATGCAAGGGGATGACAGGGAACAGCTGATCAGTTTACTCAAAGAATTTGTTTATGTGTTTGCCTGGTCGTATGAAGACATGCCAGGGTTAGATCCGACGATCGTGGAACACCGAATTCCTACCTTTCCTGACGCCAAACCGGTCAAGCAGAAACTACGCAGAATCAAGCCGCAGTGGGCCCTTCAGGTTAAAGAGGAGATGAGAGGCTGCTACAAGTAGGCTTCATCCGAGTTGTGGAGTATCCCCAATGGTTGTCCATTATGGTCACAGTTGAAAAGGCGAACGGCAAAGTCCGGATATGTGTTGATTTCAGAGACCTCAACAAGGCTTGCCCGAAGGATGATTTCCCGTTACCAAATATTGACATTTTGGTGGACTCGGTTGCAATGCACAAAGTGAAGTCGTTCGTTGATGGAATGGCGGGTTATAACCAAATTAAGATGGCAGTAGAAGATCAAGAGAAAACTTCCTTCATCACCCCGTGGGGGACGTTCTGCTATACTGTGATGCCTTTCGGTCTTAAAAATACCGGAACCACTTATCAAAGAGGTGTTACGACCCTTTTTCATGACATGATCCACAAAGATCTTGAAATCTACGTGGATGACATGATTGTGCACTCAGTTGAAGAAGGCGCTCAGCATCTGATTGACCTCAGAAAGTTCTTCGAAAGGTTGCGGAAGTACCACATGAAATTGAATCCTGCTAAATGCACATTCGGTACTGTCCGAGGCAAAGTCTTAGGTTTCTTGGTAACTGAAAAAGGTCTTGAAGTCGACCCCGACAAAATAAAGGCCATCACAGAAATGCCTCAACCTCAAACTCAAAAAGAGGTGAAAGGTTTCTTGGGAAGGATTCAATACATTAGCAGATTCATACGGCAGTTAACCATGATGTGTGAACCGCTCTTTAAGCTCCTAAAAAAGGACACCGATCGATCATGGGATGAAGAATGCCAGATTGCTTTTGAAAAGGTTAAAGAATACTTGGCAAGCCCACCGGTCTTGGCGCTACCTCATTCGTACAAACCCTTACGACTGTACCTAACAGTTACTGATACTGCAGTAGGAGCAATGCTTGCACAAGAAAAAGAGGACTCCTGGGTGGAAAGTGCCATCTATTTTGTTAGCAGAAAGCTACAAGGGAGTGAATTGAACTACTCAGCATTGGAAAAGGCATGTACCGGTTTGGTTTGGGTCTCGCAGCGATTAAAAATTTATCTGCAATCCTTACCTGTCCAGATTATATCCCGAATGGATCCAGTGGAGTACATCCTCGAAAGGCCAACCATGTCCAATCGAGTGGCCAAGTGGGCTTTTCTCTTAGCGAGTTTGATATGACTTACGCAACGCCTAAGTCCATTAAAGGAAGGGTGATACCAGACCAGCTTGCAGATTTGACTCTTGATCTTGAGCCCGGACCAGAAGCTCAGTTTCCCGATGAAGGGATCTACACTGTTGATTGTTCGGAGAATAAGTGGCAACTCTTCTTTGATGGGGCTGCCAACAAGAGAGGTTTCGGAATTGGAATCTTGCTCATTGATCCAAGTGATGCGCACACGCCCATTGCTATCCGGTTAGACTTCGACTGTTCGAATAACACAGCAGAGTATGAGGCTTGCATCGCCGGCCTGGGAGAAGCATTAAATCGTGGGGTCAAAGAAATTGAAGTGTTCGGGGACTCCGCCTTGATCATCAATCAGGTCGAGGGAAAATGGAAAATCCTGGATCCAAGACTACAGCAGTATCATATTCGAATGGTAGCGCTCACAGAACGCTTCTCAGATATCTCATTCCATTATCTCCCAAGGGACCGAAACACATTCGCAGATGCATTGGCTACCCTAGCCTCCATCATGGAATTCCCTGCAGATGTTATGGTAAAGCCGTTTGTGGTTAGTAAGAGATCAATCCCAGCCTACTGCCTGGATATTGAGCTAGAAAGCGAAAAGAATGAAGAGCTGTGGTATACAGACGTATGGAATGTGCTCAGGAATGGGACCTACCCTCAAGAAAGGGACAAAAGGGCAAGGATTGCAATACGCAGATGGGCCTCCCAATTTGTGATTTCCGGAGATCAGTTGTACAAAAGGTATCATCACGGACCAAATTTGCTCTGTGTAGATAAGACTGAGGCGAATAGAATCATGGATGAAATCCATGGGGGACTGTGTGGACCCCACATGAATGGGCACATGCTCGCTAAGAAGATAGTGAGGCAAGGGTACTACTGGACCACGATGGAAAAGGATTGTATGATGAAAGTGCGAACCTGTGATCAGTGTCAGCGGTACGCTAGTCTACAACATCTGCCGCCACACGTTCTTTATCAATCAACTGCTCCTTGGCCTTTCTCCACATGGGGGATAGATGTTATTGGTCAGGTCAAACCGAAAGGTTCGGGTGGGCAAGAATACGTGCTCGTAGCTATCGATTACTTCACCAAGTGGGTTGAGGCCGCTGCTTACAAAGTTTTGAATGCCAAGAAGGTAGCCAAGTTCATTCGTACCAACATTTTCTACAGATATGGGGTCCCTAATGAGATGATCTCAGATAATGGAACTCACTTTGAAGGGGAAGTCAACCGATTGCTTGACGAATTCCGGGTGGTCAGACACAAGTCATCCCCCTATCGACCCCAAGCCAATGGAGCGGTAGAAGCGGCGAACAAAACCCTGGAGAACATCATTAGAAAGATGGCTATCACTGGAAAAGATTGGTCCGAGAAGCTGCCTTTAGCCTTGTGGGGATACCGCACATCTGTTCGGACACCGACTGGGGCTACTCCTTATTCACTTGCATATGGCATGGAAGCAGTTCTCCCGATTGAGCTTGAAATCCCCTCTATGAGAGTGCTACTTGAGAATCAAGTGTCTGAAGTTGATTGGTTACAAAGTCGCCATGAAGAGTTAGCATTGTTCGATGAAAAGCGGTTGTTGGCCCTTGGGCACAATCGTGCGTACCAGCGCAGAATTGCCAGAGCATTTAACAAGAAAGTGAAAGACCGCAATATCAAAATGGGAGATCTTGTGCTGCGAGAAAAGCCACCAAGTTATGTCGACCCCGAGGGAAATGGAAGTCTCTGTGGTTGGGCCCCTACATTGTCAAGAAGATACAGTCTGGTGGAGCCGTGTTCCTACAAACTGAATTTGGAGAAGACCTTGTTCAGCCCTGCAACCTCAGCAAATTGAAGAAGTATTATGCGTAGAAGACGCAGAGATTTGTGTTTCCTATCGAGTCTGTAAAAAAAAAAAAAAAAAAAAAAAAAAAAAGCGCAAAAGACAGCCCCCACTAGAGGTGAAAACCCGAAAGGGCAGTTCTAGGTAAAAAACAGGAGGCGCGCAAAATTTCATGTAACTATGTCGAACTACGTTGACCTGAGCCTCTAAAGAGGAACGTAGGCAACCTTTGGGTCCGGTCATTAAAAGTAAAGAAAGCTTTTTATTCCCCACGTTGAACTTGCACACATTACATTCAAAAGGAAAAACAAACACAACAAACTTTGAAATAAAAACACATCATCTTGGCGTGGCAACCAAGGATTAAAGCGAAAATAACTGAAACTTTATTCAGGGACTGAGACGATCGAACACGTTCGGATAAGGACCCGTCGAGCTTTCTCCCCTTTGATTCTCAGAGTTCGTTGCATCAGGATGGGTGTTCCTTGAAGTTGAGCCCCGATCATTTCTGCGAGGTCCGGATCGATGACCGCTGCGTGGTTGACTCCCGCCAATCTGATTCTGGAAAACTGTCGGCCCTGTTATCTGGGAATAGTAATCCCCAGACAGAATTTCTGGACCTACGAGCTCCAGTACCAAAGCTGCAATGGTAGCGGTTTCTTCAGCAATTTGAGGGCCCAACCACTCAAGATATTCCAAAGTGGGTTCATAAAATGTGTCCCCTTCACCCCGGCGCCTGCCTCGACCGATGTGTGCACCATTCTGATACCAAACCTCTTTGATCAAGTTGCATATGTTGGTACTCACCGGAAAATTATCTGTGATGGGAAGGTCAGAAAAGGGGATCCCTTGGACTTGTCCGAACTGGCGAGCCACCCGTTGGCCCAAGTAGAAAGTGGTGGAGCGAAGCCCAGCCAGCCAGATGAAGGAATGACCCGAACTCGTAATGAGATACCTGCTCGAACCCCAATGCGGAGGCACCCATGTGATGTCTGCCGATGTGATCCGCCAAAAGTGTCCAACCCACTCCTTGACGGTAGTGCAGTTTTGCCTGTATAAACCTCGCCTTGGAAGCATAGAAGGGGTATAGTCTGGATTCGACACCGGCCGAATGATCTTGAGATGCTCCTGAAGCCAGATCTGCAATAGAATGGGGCTGCCCGACGTGAAAGCATCACCTCTGGGATAGTAGCCATCCAGCCCATGCAAAGTCTCAGTCAAGAGGACAGTCATCACGTTGCCGGCACCACGCTTGCAAGAATCAACGATGTCCACCATCCTTGAGTCGATGAAGCCATCGTAAGAAACGAAAAACATCTCTGCAAATAGGCACATAACCAAGGCAAAGTCCCTACGGTCGGAGTACACCGGGTTATGAGGGTCAGCCTCGCCAAAGAGTTCGGGGAAGCAAGTAATGTCAAGGTGGGTCCCATGAAAGAGAACCCTTGAGAAGTCAATATCAAAGCCGAAGGTTTCAATGAGCCACCGAGCAGGTGTCCTGCGGGAAGTGGGCACCATGGCCTCGCCGTAAATGGTATTGCCTGTAATTGCGCAGAATTCCTCAAAGGTGGGACACAGTTCGTCTTGATTGAAATTGAACAAGTGGGTCCGGGTTGACCAGAAAACAGAAGCACCGCGGATCATCTCCCACTGAATGGGAAGCTTCCTCAGAGTAAAGAGCAACTTGAAATGATAGTTTTCTTCTAGCACCGCTCGTACAATATTTGGGTATGAATTCACCCTGCAGTCGAGTCCTACCCGGTATTCTTCGATGTTAACCAGGGTTTGGCCAAGATTAGCCATTTTAGAAGGGAAATGAGCTAAAGGATGCAAAGCAGGAAAGAAGGAGAAGTTGGTTGGTGTGAGAATTAAGAAGATCTCCCCCTCCCCTTTTATAACCTCCCAAAAACTCGGCCTAAATCATCAGTATTCTAAAAGAGGTTGTCTCCCCGTCCCTCTAGCCAAAAGCAAGGTTCGAAAAGTCAAAAACCCAGCAGAAGGTGTCAGTCGTCCGTACGGCGGCTCTTAGAAAAGCTGACATTTTCCTTGTCCTCATCCCTAGGCATTGAACCTTGTCCCCTTTATCATGAATATAACCGCAGCCGCCCTCTGAAATCCGGGCTTGATTCAGTGTTGGTCATTAATCGCGAGTCGGTGTCATTTAAAAAAAAAAAAGAGTATCCGGAATTTCAGAATAAAAGAAAGATTGTGTTCGGTCAGAATAATCCAATTTTTATCTGTGTGAATCACATCTGCCACTGCATGCAAAGCTAACTTGCAGATCAACGGACGAAGCCGATCCTGTTATCCCTCCCAATAGCAAAAAAGAATCAGTCGGGGTTAAAACAGCACCAGTGGATCACACAAAGCGGTGGTGTCTCGCTTAAAAAAGTACAAAAATCTCATCACACAACAAAAACAAAGGCAGAAGAATCTGGACGGCGCAGAATGCAGCGTATCCTTGATTTTAGTTTGTGTACATAAATGGCTTCAGTTGTTTATTGCCCTCAGTTTTCTCGAAAGATCGGGATTACTTCCCCGAACTGCGCAACGTCCTAGGTCCCCCTTTTGAAAAGATATGTTGTTCCATCTTGGTCTTCTCCGGCGCCCGAGATTACCTCCCCGAACTGCGCAACGTCGTACGTTCTCCCTTCATGATTTCCATCCCTTTGCAAAGAGAGATCAAATCTCAATGCACCCTTTACTCGGATTGTACCTTGCGTCAACCCTTGAGTCGTGTTGGTCTTAACCTTCTCTTAATTGTTCGAGTCGGTTCTAATCAGAACTACGACTCGACTTGATTCCCACGGAGGGAAACGTAGGCAGTTCACAACGTTGGACTCAGTCGCCAATTCTCGCAATTTGTTGGTCAAATACCAACCCCCCAGCAAAGAGACTTCGCTTCTCAATGAAACTCCCCAGCAATGCTATGTTGTTCCACCCTGGTCTTCTCGGGCGCCCGAGATTACCTCCCCCGAACTACGCAACGTCGTACGTTCCCCAGTTGAAGTTATGTTATTCCACCTTGGTCATATCGGGGGCCCGAGTTGTACCTCCCCAGAACTACGCCGCGATTTGATTCCCGCAAGGGATACGTAGGCAGCTCACCTTGGTGAGCACAGTCGCCCATTCTCATAACCATGTCTCAATACCAACCCCCATCCCTAGCAAAGAGATATCGCATCTCAATGCTACCCCCTGCTTTAAATTTTAATAAACCTGAACTACGTTTGGTCTGATTCTCGAGAGAGATACGTAGGTAAACCGGGAAACCGGAACCGACCATTGTCTGTGTTTGATTGATAGTTTGAGTTAGAACTACGGAGGCTTGATTCTCGAAAGAGATACGTAGGAAGTCCTACCTTGGACCCAGCCGTTACACCCTACACGAGATCAAGTGTCTCTTAGTGAATCGTAGAATCCCCTTTAACCAGGAGATTCGACGAGGGGGTCTGTAGATACCCTGATCTCGCACCCTAAAAACCCACCTTGAATCGGTCTAAACCCGAAAATTGACCTAAAACCCTCGATTTGGCTGTGCGGGACTGCCGTGAGCCTTATCGGTGCATCGAATGGATAAACGGACTTCAAATTCATGATCAGAGCGAAAAAACGAGCAAACAGGCAAAAATTTCGTTTTTCGAGGTGCGGGACCGGAAACGGGACCCACAACCCCCCGAACTGCTCGCTGTTATCCATTCTGTGCATTAAAAATATATTATTACCTTTCCTTGCTAATTGACATATTTCAGATATACCGGCTGACCAGAAAAATATTCCGAGCAACTTTCATGTTGGACTCGCGGACAACCGAGACACCGGAGCGCGCACGACGGAGCGGAAAGCCGGAGCCGGAAAGATGGTTATCCAAATTGGAAAATATCTCAAAATATCTTATCAACTGGTCAAGAAGAGCAAAAAATATATTATTGTCGTTCCTTGCTCATAAAAATATTTCAGATATACCGTCCTGACCAGAAAAAATATTCCGAGCAACTTTCATGTTGGACTCGCGGACAACCGGGACACCGGAGGCGCGCACAACGGAGCAGTTACGGAGCGAAAAGCCGGAGCCGAAAAGATGGTTATCCAAATTGGAAAATATCTCAAAATATCTTATCAATTGGTCAAGAAGAGGAAAAAATATATTATTGTCGTTCCTTGCTCATAAAAATATTTCAGATATACCGGCCTGACCAGAAAAATATTCCGAGCAACTTTCATGTTGGACTCGCGGACAACCGGGACACCGGAGACGCGCACAACGGAGCAGTTGCGGAGCGGAAAGCCGGAACAGAGATAAGGAAGATGACTTTAAGCCTTAGTCAAGAAGGATAGATGATGAATCCACCAATTTACAACCTCCCCATCCAAGTTACAACCAATTTACCACCTCCCTCCTCCTATATACACCACTCTCATCCATTTCAAAAAAAGAGACACAAAAAACAAAAAGAAAAAAAAAACCCTACCATCCTCCACTCTCATTCTCTCTCAACAAGAACACCACCACCACACCATCACCACACAACCACTCATACACCACCCCTTCACCACCCATAAATCACCAAACAAACCACAAAAAACACATCAAAGCCAAAACTTTGATCAAACACAAAGCAAAAAGAAAAGAAAAAGTCTTCCCTTGGTTGACAAAGGGAGCACCCATAATCTCAAAAGCTAGGTAAAACTCTATGTAAACATTGGCTCTTTAGATATGTAAGCAATATTGGGAGTGGTTTGGAACCTAGTCAAATAATGACTAGGTTTCCTTCATCTTCCATGTTTTTTTTAGCTTTGTAAAGCTTTGTTTATGTATATAAATGATGATCATGTGATGCTAATACTCAGTTTATTATGTTTATATATGTTCATAATAGTCATAATATTCATATGCTTTAATTTGTGTATGAAAATCTTCATGTTTCTCTCAAAGGGCGTAAATCTGCCCTCTTTGGCTTTCCTTCATTATCATGCATGTGAAAATCATTATTTGTTGAGAAATAGCTCTTGGATAATGTTGTTAATATGTTAAATATCAAATTCCTTGAGTTTCATGCCTTGGTTTGAAGATATAGTAGTGTTTTGAGGTCTATAATCATGCCTCATATAATCAGTTTTTACTTTCTGTATAGAGTCTTGATTTTGATGAGCTTGTAAATCCATCTTAGAATGGTTTTCTGGTTTATGTCAAAGAACAAAAGTTGTTCATAACATGTTTAAATATATTATCCTAAAGTTTCATGTTCATATTCCATGCCTAGATCATATTTTCATGCATAAATTTGGGTCTCAGTGATTCTGAGTTGTTTATTCACTGTGGTACCTTGCTGTGTTCTTGGGCTTCAAACTTGATGAAAAATAATTTTATGGACAAAGATAAAAACATGGATTTTGTTCTACACGAACTTAGGGTGATTATTATATTTTTTATACATTTTTTGGATCACTGGAAGTTCTCCTTTCAAACATATGTTTCAAACTCAAAAATTCAGATTCTGCACTTCCAGTTTCTGACATTGAAATGTCAGAAACCTTTTGAACCACTAAAACTCATCCTATGAACTCCAAATTTTGGTATCTTCATTTTTTATTCGTGGTCTTCAACGTTTGTTCTTTGGGTTTTGTCATATTCCCAAGATAAGATGGTGAAAATTGGTGATAAACATGCTAAGGTTTCTGTTTGCCTTTTCTGGGCTGAATTTTGTGATCAATTTTGTTGCAAGTGTTTGGGGCCTAAACTTGGTCCAAAAAGTCTACAAAAACTCCCTTGTGATCCCTAGTATTCAGTGATTAACCCCCAATTTTTAGTTTTGGAATCGGATTGATTTTAGGATAGGTACGACGGCTCGGGGACGGAAAGTGTCACCGAAATCAACAAAAGCACCGTCGAGGATATTTATTATTATTTGTGGGATTTGTCTCCCCTATTTTTTTTGTATATGTGTAATTGTGTAATCTCCCCTCCCGTGGATGTATTATTTCTTGATATGATCAAAACCATTCTTGAAAACCAATCGGGGAATCCACTCAAACCGAGTTCCCGGTTGTGAATAAAAATGAAACTTCCTAGAATAGGAAGACCTCCATATATATTTCATCACCATTTTTTGGTAGGGCATAAAATCCAAATTAAAAGGCATAAAATTGAATATAAGTGGCACGCATATAGAGACCATCACGGGCGAGAAGAGTGTCTAACCCCTTCTCTTCTCGTAACTTAGCCCCCGAACCCATTTTCTCAAAAAAGGTTTTTTCTTCATTTTTCCTAAAATCAAAATGAGGTGGCGACTCTTGCAATCAAATCACAGCATCAATAGGAAACCATTGTGTGAGAACCGAGCGCATTTCCAAAAGCGCATCAGCACGAGACGGGCGCGAACCGCTTTCACGGGCGGTCATTTCGCGGTGATCCGATCATCTCGGGCGCGGGATCTCACAAAGGGTCTGACCTAATTCTATTTGGGATCGGGATTCCTTTTCGCAAAAGAAAACTGAACAATCTGTACAAAGCCGGGGGGCCACCCGTACGGCTCACCAGGAGCCGTACGGTGGCTTATCAGCCGTACGGATGCTATTCTAAAATTCCCAGTTTTTTTGCCTTTTCAATCCGTTCTATTGTGTGTGACCCAATAGGATTATACTATGTTGGCAACGAGTCCGAACCAGTCAGAACTCATAAGTCATAAGCGGACTCTAGCAAGCCATTATGACAACCTAATTAGTATAACTTTGAAAGTCCAAAGTAACCTTATAGAACATATCACAATCCCTTTGTCACACGATATCATATTGGACATAAGTCATGGTCCACGTCAACTTATATTATCCAATGCTTTCTCGATCCCGAGTAAATTGATATGAGCAAATAACATTGAACACTTTAATTTATTTGGGTACGGCCGTACACTATCATCAATCTCATTCATCGAGTGGCCAAGCAGATATCTCTCTTGAGAGAGGAACAAATCCCTTCTTGACTTATCATTCTTCCCTATAAGAATCCGATTATGCAAATCGTATCCTTTATAACCACCCGGTTAGGGGTAGCGTTTGAGTACGTCAAACATAATGTTCATCATGTGGAAGACTATGATAATCTCAGGTCTAAGGATAAATGATATAACTATTATGAGATTTAATTATGACATTTGACCATGACATAAATCTCATAACGGGTCTATCCAGTACATTGTTCTCCAACAAGTACCCACAAGTTTAATCCGCATCCCATGCACTATAATCGTCATATGATTATCCATTAAACTCATACTAGCCCTTCATAAGTGCTAGGGACAATGATCATTATGATAAACATGCAAAAGATATAATAATCGGGTTTGTTATCTCTATAACAATGAAACTATGATATAACGCATAGGCCTTTCTCAAGGGCTAGGGAATGATATCCAACAATCTCCCACTTGCACTAGGCCCAATAAACGTGTATCCAATACCCATTGAGCTTAGTTATGATATCCATCATAATTGCAAGTGAGCTTATGTAGGATGATTATCCTTGTCATCATCATAAGGTATTTTTCATATTTTGACATCTCCCATCTTTTGACGATTTCTCGAGTAAGATATAAACGTCTGAGTATATATTTAGATGAGACATTAGTTCCTTGATTTGTGCAATAACAATTATTGACACAATGAAGGTACATCAATTAGTAATACTAGAAACGATTTATAGTTTACTAATTAATATCTTAATCCAAACAATTTTCTAGTTACATCACATGCCACTAGATACTCAACCTTTTGTAGAATAGTAATGGTTCATTTAGAACCCTTCCAACATCATTATTAAACGTAAACATGTATTTATACTGCAATATTTATCTTTGTTGGTTTGTAAGAATGCATCTATGTAACTATTACAAAATCATCTTTCATTCCATCAAAGATCAAGAACGCATCCTTTAGTTCCTTTTAGAGAACATAAGAGTGTTTCTTAACTAGTGACTTTCACTAGGATCCAATTGGTATTATCTCATCATACTCCAAGTATATGAGACATCCGGTCTTACTACATTAACATGGCTTACATGATAGATCCAATTGCCAAAGCATATGGAATCCTAATCATGTACTCTTGCTCATTAGTCTTTCAGTAGGACTAAATCTTGCAAATATTAATGCCATTAGACTTTCGCAAGTAACCTCTCCAAGAGTCTTGCATATTGAACTTTTCACTATGCTGCCTTTATTAGTACTTTGACTTTAACCAATCAACCTTTTAGATTTATCTCCATAAATCAGTCCAAGGATATAAGCGGCTTTATCCAAGTTTTTCATTTAGAAACTCTTTCAAAATGAGTTATATGTCAACCACATATATATGACTAGGAATAATATTACGCTCCCACTAAATTTATTGTAATCACAAGTTTTATCTTTGATGAATTCAAACTCTTTGAATACTTCATCAAAATAAAATTTCACTCCAAGTAGTTTGCTTCAATCCATCTCATGGATTTCTGCAACTTGCATATTTTATTAGAATTTTATGGATCAAAACCTTTTAGGTTGTATCAAACACATCCTAAAGTATGTTCCTGTTAAGGAATGCAGTTTTGACATCCATTTGTCATATTTCATATTCAAAATATGAGGTCATGACAATTAGAATTCTAATATCCTTAAGCATGACTACGGTTGATAAAGTTTCATCATAATCGATATTATGAATTAGCTTTACTCAATTAGTCGTTCTTTATCAATATGCATCTTGCGATCCATGTCCATTTTCTCCAAGAAAACTCATTTTCTATCCTATGGTTTTTAAGTCTTAGGGTAGAACAATCAAGTTCGAAACTTGATTATGATACATGGATTGCTCTTTTAGATTTCATGACTCCAAGTCATTGATCTAGATTCGGAGCGGACTTTGCATCTTGATAGGTGATAGGTCAATCATTCGCAATGATATCTTCCTTATTACTTTCTATTACGAGAAATCAATATTTCTTGTTATAGATAGTATCCAATCATATATGCAAATATCTTGTGTATACTTGAACGAATTTCCACAACTCCTTGTGAAACTTAGTTCAACTTCCATCTTTGATTCTATGTCATTTTCTGGGTCTCGAACTCTTCGAGATACATTTTACTCCCACTAGTTCTTTAGAGATAAACGCTTTATCTAGAAAGTACTCTATTTAAAGCAACAAACGATTATATTCTTTCAAGGGTGTAAAATCAATATCATTAAGATATCCCATGAAAATACATTTATTAAATTTAGGTGTGATTTTGTCCAAGACAATACTTTTCTCAAAAGCATCACATCACAAATTTTTATGAAAGACAAACCAAGTTTTCTTTCATTTCATATCAAATATGGCATCAGTCAAACCTACTTAGATGAAACTCAATTTAGTGTAAGGCAGCTGTTTCCAACACAAGTAATCCAGAAGATTAATTAAAGATCATCTTTAATTATCATGAGACGAAAAACAGCAGTTTGCAGACAATCAGCAGGTTTCTGTAAACACGGGTCGTACGGCTCAGTACTAGGCGTATGCCTAAATAGCAGCCGTACGGTTGTTACCTTCAGATTATGTTTTCTTTATTCTGCATACTTTCTGCGGAATTCTCGTAAAGTCCAGGGCTTAAATATTCATTACTTTGATCAAATCAGAGTACACTAATATTTTTGACATGATATACTGAAATCTTTTTTTTTTTTTTCAAGCATTGTTACTTTAGTGAACTACATACATCAATATGTATTAGTCCAAAAGAGTAATTCGTTTTACTACTATTAGTAAGAGGTGTCTTGATCAATATACAAGATTCACATATATCACATGATTCGAAATCATGTGAATTTAAAAGTCCGTCCCATGAAATTTTAGATATGTGTTTCTTGTCATTTGATGTAGATTTCCATTATGTTATAATTATTATTTTGTTCTTTTAAGATAAGGATATAAAGTCCCATTATATGATTAGCAATATAATAAAGCAAATCATATTTAATGGAACACTTTCTTATTCAAAATAAGAAATATCCATAATCTTCTAATAAATAAGACAAAATAATATTTCTAGTTAAAGTAGGAACATCACAACATTGTTCAAAACAATTATGAACCCACTAGGTAAAGACACTTCGCAAGTTCCTATGATCAATGTTGCAACCATTGCATCATTATCAACACATAGGTTAATCTTTACCCTTTTAAGTAGAATTTTTACATAAATTGTCACGACCCAAAATATAGGCTCTATTTTAATTAGTAATAAATAATTATTATTTATATATCTGCTTATTTATTGATTTAAATTATTATTTATTTAAATATTTATGTGTGCATTTTATGTGTTATAATATTTATGCCTAGCATTTTATTTGAGTTATTTGTGCTAGTGTAGAAATATTGGGTCTTAGTTGTTAGCAGGGAGTGTAGTATTGTGTTAGTAGATGGGGAAGGGGCCTAAGTGTAACTTCGATTTTACTTCACCTCCTTCCTTCTTCTCCTTCTCCCTCACAAAATTCATTCCCAGCTCTTTTCTCTCTCTCTCCAAGCAAAAGGTGAGTTTTTCTTCTCTTCCTTCTCTCTTCATTATCTTCCTCTTCCTCTCATAATCTCTCATTTCTTAAAACTCGAAATGTGTTTAGATCGTCGATAGGATCGCGTAGAATCAAGAATATTCGAATTCCGTCAACTTTCATTATTTTCAAGTAAGTTACTTTTCCCCCATTTTGATGTTAAAATGTTCATATCATGTTCATATAATGCTTTTGTTGTTATATTTGAAGTTTGGATGAGGTTGCAATTTATTTGGAATTTATTTGAATTTTGGGTCAAAAATGGTGATTTATGAATGTTGGGTTTGATTTTTGATTTTGGTTGTTAAATGTTGTTATATGAGTTCTCTTAGACCCATAAGTTGCTCTAGTACCTTAGTATGTTAGTTAAGAGTGTTGGATTTTGGTTTAGTTTTGTTTTGGGTTAAAAATGGAAGAACCCAGTTTGTTCTTCCCGAATTCCGGCAGACCAGAGTATTGGGCGACCGCCCAAAAATGTCTGGCCGACCGCACATCTATCTGAAAGGTTTTGTTCTTGTTTGATGGCTTTTTGGGCGACCGCACAGTTGAGTTTGGGCGGCCGCACAGAACCTCTGAAAGTTTTCATTTGTTATTTTGTGTGGTTGAAGAATGCGTTTTGATCCAAATCTTGGGTGTCCTTCTAGTCGACCTTAGTGATCATTGTAGTACACTATAGTGATAGAATTGGGTCCTTTGTGATCAAGTTTGTGTTTGAAATTTATTAAGTGTTAATTGGGATTTGGAACATCTTATTGAGATATTGTTGGTTGACTTATCTTTGTGATGATCATTTGGTATATGTTTGGGCATCTTATGATGTGTTCGTGATTGCTCCAATCGAATTGATTTTCGAGTGAGCCTTGGTCTAGGTTTTAGGCGATGTCCTATAGTACCTAGAGGGTGGTTACTGAACACCAAAGTGTAGGGTTTAGTCCAGTCGTGATCATGTTCTAATAAGTGTAACCTTTTGGATTAGTTTGGGGTGTTTAGAATGGGTTCGTTATGAACGGAGTAAAAGCGTGAATTGGCAATTGGGTACCTACGGTTTGATTAACCTTAAGATGTATTCATTCGGATTTCTTATTTGGAATTTCAGGTGTGACGAGATGGTTGAGTTCATAGTCCTAGTATATCTTCTGAGTAAATGTTTATGATCATTTTGGTAATCGTCATTGTGCCATTGGTGAGCGACCATTTGGGTTGTGCTCTTTGTGATTAACTTGTGGGTATCATATTTAGGATGTACTTGGTACGTGCCTTATCTTGGAATCATTATGTTTTAATGGTCAATGTTGTTGGCCTCTTTTATGAGAAACTCCTTGTGCTATTGTTGTTGAACTCTTCTTGAGTAATCGTTTGCATCTTTTATGGTGATTAATTGGTATGATTCCCTACTTTGGAATCAATGGTTGTTTATTGTGCTAGTATTTTATTACTTAGCCTTTACTTGAAGTCCAGCTGGTATTTTGTGTGTGTTTGGGCGATGCGAAACATTATGATGGCACAGCCAAGTCCATTGTGATGTTGACCATTGTTTTGCCCCATTATTACCCTACTCCAGATTGGCCTTGGATGTGAGAAGAGCTAGCTGTGCATATTAGCTTTACTTGGAGCATGACTTTGTGTCATGTCTCCCGTCCTTTGTGACACTTCATTTGGTTATTGGTTCCGGTACCGGGTTTCTCTTCAGCTGTTATGCTACTATGAAGATGGTTTGTTGATCGATGGGTTGATCGGTCGCTTCTGACCGGGGGTTTCTCTTCGGCTTTCATGCTATTATGAAGATGATGATTTGATGGTTATTGAAGCTGCGCAGCGACCTTTATTTGGTTCTTCAGTTGGGTGAAACCTTGGCTATGTATCCACTTATGAGTGTTTATTTCAGCTTTATGTGTTGCATGATGAGCTGGTCGTTATTTCCAACCGGTATGGGACGGTTGGCGATAGGGAGCCTCTCATTTGTTGTTATATGTTTATTTATATGACTGATTATTGGATGTTACCGTTCGTCAGCATGTCACTTATTATTCCGCTGCTATCTGTCTTATGTTAATTGCTATTGGTCATTGCATATTAGCATGTCATGTAGTTGCATTAGTAACTTACTGAGATTTTATCTCACCCCGTTTATTTCCATCTTTGTTTTCCTTAACCCCCCAGAGGAGGAAAAGGATTAGGATTCGCGGTTCAAGGAGGACGTCGAGAGGATTGAGAATTTGGGGCAGGTTGTTATGGATCGGTTTACATTATTTAAATGTATAACCTTTTGGGGATAGTTTTACCATTATTGACGCCATTAAGAATTGTATATTTTATTCTTTTGGGTATAAGCTGTGGAGCTTATGTTGGATGTACATTGTTGATTTAATCTTGGATTTGTAAAACCTTGTGTTATCATCTTTTGGTTCAAATGGAATTTTTAACTTCGGTATTTCATAGTTTTGGTTTTAAGTCGACGTCCAGCTCGCGGTCTCGGGCCCGCGGAAATACTTGAAGGGGTAGTCCTACTACACTTCATTTTGATCTTTTAATTCAAATTGTAATTCTTCCAATGGTCAATCATATTGCCATGGTAGCAATTACATCATTTGGATTTTAGGTTTTAGCCACAAATATTTCCTTAGGCTTGACAACTATTGTCTTGCCTTTATCTAAAATCATTTTCCATATTAACCTTTATAGTTTGAGAAGGTTTCCATTTGATATTAAGACATAGCATTTTAAACATCAAATGTCGCTTATGAATTAATATCAAATCCGTTTGTTAGTTCCAAACAAACTTGATAACGAAGCCAACTAAGGTAATTAATATGTCTCTCCATATTCAAAACATGAGAACTTATTAACATACCTTTCATTCATCACATGAATGTTAGGCTCTAATCAATCTCAAACTTTATTTGTCTCTCTAGCTTGTAGGAACGTTTACTACGTGATTGCTTATCACATAAGCATCCATATGTTATAGATACTTCTAAAGTTCCATAACATTTGGTACCAAGTCGTAGGACGATTGACATCCATAGATTCATCCACATGATTCTAATTTATGTCCATGTCCGACCTAAGGCGTTAAGTTTCTTAGGAATAGGATTTATTAAGAATTCATAACTTCCGTTCTTGCTTTAGAACAGTTCTTAAGCTCATGACTAGGTCAAGGAAGTTAATCTAATTCTCTTGAAGTGGGGTCAATTGCAGTAATTATACACGATTATCATTTAAGACATTCTACAAAATATGTAAATAAATATACACATATATTCCATACCATTATCATTTAGAGACATATAAATTATTTCATAAATACTCCCACTGAATTATACACCTTCAAATACAACAATTGTATAATATAATTTAAGTGGGCTAAGATCCAACTTTAATCTAATTTCAAGTCCGCTTTGGCGATACTGCTCAAAATTAAATTAATTAGGTAGACAACTCTTTGTCAATCATATCATATATGACTCTTAGATCCTTTATGAGATTTGTTAGACATCTTATGTCAAATATGTTTTAATCTCATCTTGTGCCTTAAGCCCAAAACTTTATCTTTTGATAGCCTAATTAAGTCAAATCACGTTAAACATATAGGAAAATCTCATTCCTCATCTTGCTCATACACTGATAGAATTAATGCACCTCACTTTGGCAGAGCCCACATAAAAATATCTGGTGTATTCACAAGTGTTTTAATAATGGATTGGCACATGACTTAAGTTTTTCAAGAAGGTTCTTTGCATAAAAATATGCATCATATATTTAATTATGTCAAACATAATATAATATAGTCTTTCCATAGAGATATGCTTCATATATTTAATTATGTCAAACATAATATAATATAGTCTTTGCATAATGGACGTTAATTAATCAAATTAATTGACAGAAGCAAAAATCTTGTGATTCAATTATGAAGCAACATTATGGGGACGGAATCTAAATAATCTGTAAACAATTTACAGATTGGATATTTCATTCGCATTCCCAGAAACAAGGCGTAAGCCTACCATTGGTCCATACAATGAATTAATCCAAATTTAATTTCCTTCTCTTGCAAACAATTTGCACTTTGCTCATAGGGCTAAATTCAAGACCTTTTCATTGTCTCTTAATCTCAAATATTACAGCAATCCTAAACTCTTTAGGATTCTGATTTCTGCAATTCTTTTCTAGATTTTCAATTGAAAACTGTTTTAGGAAACACGGTTTCGAAAACCAGCCGTCTGACAGCAGTTTCAGTTTCCAGATTCAAATTCTGTAAACAATTTACAGGACAATCAGGACACCAGAAAACATGACAAGATTCTGGAATTTGGGCTAGCCACCGTACGACGTGGAAGGAGGCGTACGCCGCTGATCCAGCCGTACGGATGTCTTCTCCAGATTTCCAGATTTCCAGTTTTTTCAGAAATTCGATCAATCCCTTTATCGTGTTCATACATAATCAGATTATAATAACACGAAAATACAGATTATGAATTTTAAACCATCTAATTCATATAATCAATAACCAATTTATTCCACATACAAATTAGATCAAGATTATCAATAAATATAATCTAATTATAACATGATAGTCTAAGCATGCGATTATACATATGAATCCAATTAATATTACAATCACATAATCCTCATACTCATGCTCATAAATTTCATATCGCATATAAAATTCCAATCACACATTCATCTTATCATCATGCAAAATCATATAATCGAATTAAACTATTTAAACATGATATATTAAAATAAACAACGATGAACGGGGATCTGATACCACTGTTAGTTTCTGATGCATCATGAGCAGCGGAATAAAACATATAAATCAAAACACAGAGCCCAGATCCATACATGTTGATTAAATTAAATACAAGATGAAAGAAACATACCCTTGAAGATCGAATCCATGAACACGGACTTTGAGATGCTAACGCAAACACCCTCTACCGGTATCTATATATCAAACGGATATCAAGAACACCTTCTTGATCTGAATTGCTAGACCCAAGGCTTGATGAAGAAACGATTTCTTCGTAGGAATTATTTTGCTTGATTGATTATTGTATTTTGATGATCATGGATCACAAAATAAATAATCCTGCCTCTCTATAATTTATTGTTTCTAAAGCAATTGTTTGTGATTTCCAAAATCACCATTAGAGGCTGTCAAACCCGGCTGTATATCATATATAAGGGTCTGACCTAATTCCGTTTGGGATCGAGATTTCTTTTCGCAAAAGAAAACTGAACAATCTGTACAAATCCGGGGGGCCAGCCGTACGGCTCACCAGGAGCCGTACGGTGGCTTATAAGCCGTACGGATGCTATTCTAAAATTCCCATATTTTCTGACTTTTCAATCCGTTCTATTGTGTGTGTGACCCAATAGGATTATACTATGTTGGCAACAAGTCCGAACCAGTCATAACCCGTAAGTCATAAGCGGACTCTAGCAAGCCATTATGACTACCAAATTAGTATAACTTTGGAAGTCCAAAGTAACCTTATAGAACATATCACAATCACTTTGTCACACGATATCATATTGGACATAAGTCATGGTCCACGTCAACTTATATTGTCCAATGCTTTCTCGATCCCGAGTAGACTGATAGGAGCAAATAACATTAAACACTTCAATTCATTTGGGTACGGCCGTACACTATCATCAATCTCACGCATCGAGTGGACAAGCAGATATCTCTCTTGAGAGAGGAACAAATTACTTCTTGACTTATCATTCTTCCCTACAAGAATCTGATTCTGCCAATCGTAGCCTTTATAACCACCCGGTTAGGGGTAGCGTTTGAGTACGTCAAACATAATGTTCATCATGTGGAAGACTATGATAATCTCAGGTCTAAAGATAAATGATATAACTATTATGAGATTTAATTATGACATTTGACCATAACATAAATCTCATAACAGGTCTATCCAGTACATTGTTCTCCAACAAGTACCCACAAGTTTAATCCGCATACCATGCACTATAATCATCATATGATTATCCATTAAACTCATACTAGCTCTTCATAAGTGCTAGGGACAACAATGATCATTATAATAAACATGTAAAAGATATAATAATCAGGTTTGTTATCTCTATAACAATGAAACTATGATATAACGCATAGGCCTTTCTCAAGGGCCTAGGGCATAATATCCAACAAGAACTGGGTTATAACCAAGGGAGATTCAGAAGTCACTCGAGGTAACAAAGAGGGTACATTGTATTTGGAGAACAACACCAAGGATAGTATCGCGGTAGCGTCAGCCAAGGCCGATACAGGTTTGTGGCTCTGTCGATTGGATCACATGAGTGAGAAGGGGATGCATGTATTATTTTTATATTCTAGCCTTTTGATGAGGCCCCCACTTGGGTCAACAGTCCAAGAGACAGAGTCCTGTGCCATGGGCTAGCTAGCTCTCTTTCCTTTTCTTACTTAAACCGGCGCGCTAGCACACTAGCCTTTTCCCTTTGCTCAAAGGGTAGACTGTAGACACCCCGATCTCGCACCCCTATTAAACCCTAATTAACCGGTATAAACCCAAGTAATCGACCTAAAAGCCCAGATTTGGCCGTTCAGGACTACCGACCGTCTTATCGGTGCATCGGATGAAGAGACCGAGTCTGGATTCATGATCAAGACTCAAAACCGAGTAAATGGGTCTATCCTCGAAAAATAGCGCGTTGTGACCCCATGGTGGGTCCCGCAGCTCTAAAAAGCCTTTTACTGGTCATCTTATGCATTAAAAATATTATTTATGTTATTACTTGATTATAAACATATTCTAGATATACCGGATCGACCAGAAAAATATTCCAAGCAATTTTCAAGTTGGGCCCGCGGACAACCGGGACACCGGAGCGTGCACGACGGAGCAGTTGCGGAGCGGAGAGCCGGAGAAAATGCTCACAAGATCACGTCAATACCATCCTAAAAAGGCCACATGTCATAGAATGAGTGGCCTAGGAAGAAAAATCAAGATTTGACTTTTGACCTAGTACACAGCCGCGCGTTAGAAAGTGCACGGCCGCGCGTTATAAAGTGCACTGCCGTGCACCCCTATTTTCCAGCTTTCTCAGCTTTTCTCCATTTTTCAAACTAGGCCATCACCATTTTTTCTACCCTCTCAAATCACCTCCCATCAACCCCATCACCTACAATTCGGCTCCCCCCTCCTCTACCCCTACAGGAGGGGCAAAATGGTCCAAAAAACACCTCCCTCCTCCCTCCTAAACCTCCCTAAAAATGGCCTAAAGTGGAGAGATCAAAAAGAGAGACAAAAAAAAAAACACTTGATCCATACTACATTCAGCCCCAAAACTCTCTCTACACCTTCATAGCCCCACCAAAGCACCACCATACAACCACCACTACACCACCACATCTCCACCACTCAAACACCTTCAAAACACCCTCAAAAACACACTCAAACACCCTCAAAGCAAACTCAAGCAAACTCTCAAACAAGCCTCAAACACCTCCAATCCAATTCTCAAACTCAAACTCAAATAAAAAAAAGTCTTTCCTTGGAAGCAAAGGAAGCACACCACACCCTCTTAAACTAGGTAATGATCTCTCTTGTAAACATAGATTTGATAAATGTAAGAGCTTGTATGAGTTGGTTGGAGATCTAGTCAACTAGTGACTAGATCTCCCTTACCTTCTATGTAATCTTGTTTAAACTTTGTTAATAATCTTGTTTCATGTGTTCTAAAATATCAAACTCCAGCTCCATCATGTATATATGTGTTTTATGTTCATTTTGGTGTCCATCTCAAAGCTTAAACCTCAAATCCAAGCATGATATGGTCTATTTACTCAACATGTATACAATCTGCCCTCTTCTTGTTCTTTCATGTTTATTCTCATTTTTTATCATACTTGTTCACAAATAGATAATCAATAATGTTAATAACATGTTAATGTTCAAGTTCCCCAAGATTCATGGGTTTGTTCTGAGTTTAAGCCATGTTTTGATGTCCATCTCTATGCTATAAACAATCCGTCCAGCATGTTCTGTTTGAATCAAGCCTTTTCATGTGATTATTACTCTATCATAACTTTGTTTCTAGACTTATCTCAAAACATCAAAGTTGTTCCTTAAATATTTAATATGATGTATGAAAAGTTTCGTGGTCATATTCCATGTTTGGTTCATGTTTTGGTAGACATTTTCGTAGCTCAAATGTGCTATCTTGCTTGCTACACTTTTGACCAATCTGAGTTCTCATGTCTAATACTCTACCAAAAATAGATTTTCAATCCAAGTTAAAAATATAAAATTTGTTATAAACAAACTAAGGAAAATTTTAATGCTTTTGAAACAATTTTATGACCTAAGTAAATGCCTCTTTCCATTTTTTAATTCAAGTGTAAGCTCTCAGATTAACATTTCCAGATTCTGAAATCTAAATGTCAGAGGTATTTTGAAGCATATAAACTTGTCATATGGTCTTTAAACTTGTCACACATCATGTTTGATACATTATATTTAACTTTTATGCTTTGAGTTTTCTCAGATTATTGAGTTATGATAGTGTAAATTTGCAATCAAAGTCTGATATGGTATCTTTTCCTGTTCTGGACTGATATTACATTAATGTTCTTGGCATGATTTGAGCATGAAATACTAATCCATAAATCCAACGAAAATTCATACATGTTCTCTAAATCTTGGGAGTAAATCTCAAGTTTTAGATCTGGATTTGGGTAGGTTTTTCGCAGGTACATTATCATGACAATTTACAGCAGTCCATGAACTCCAAGAACAGCCTTGCATTGGACATTCATTACATGGGATTTGTCTCCCATTTTTCACATACTTGTATAATTCGTACATAATAACTCTCCCTTTATATGTTCTTACTTGTATAAATGATTCAAAACCCTTTTTGAAAACCAATCGGGAATCCACCCAAACCGGTTCCCGGTTGTGATTAAAATGAATCGACTTAGACTAGGAAGACACCTTTGTACATAAACACATACATCTTTCTCAATGTTGGGCATAAAAGGCATTTTCAAAAGGCAATTAAAATCAAGCGTAGGTGGAAGCATGCTAGATACCGAAAGGGCGAGCGGAGTGCTGCTAATCACCTTCTCTACTCGTAACTTAGCCCCCGAACCCACTTCTCTAACAAAAAGGTTCTATCTCTATTTTCCTTTAATAAAATGAGGTGGCGACTCTCTGATTTTCAAAACCAAAGGAGGCTAACCGTTGTGTGAGGACGCGAGTTCAGTTAAGTTCGAGCGCGGGCTCTCACAAAGACTGTGTGTTTGGCAAACATGCGAGGAGTAATTTCTCGAGGACAGGTAGAGATTTGAGGGAAGTGTTGGTCCCAGAGGGAAACAAGGGTACAGAACCGCTAGAGGGGGGTGAATAGCGGTTTCAACTTTTTCAAAAATACCCTTATAAAATTCAACCGAGTACTTATCTGTTTGGCCAACTGCGGTTTAAAGCACTAGAACCTAACTAATAAAATGCACAGCGGAGGTTTGCGGTTTGGCCAAAGTGGACAGATAAAGAGTTCGGCGGTTTGACTGGATTGAAAAACACAATGATGCATAAAATAATTAGAGCTTAAAGATCAAAGGAAAACACAATTCATTTTTCAATTCATGGATGAACTTAGTGAGAAACCACAAACAAGAAAATAAAGAACAAAACAAAAAAAAGATCAAACACACAAATTTGAAGATGTTCGTTCTTGAATGAACTACGTCCTCTACGTAGATGGTTAGTCTAGGATTTTCTAATAGCTACTAGACTTGTATTAATTTAGAGGAGCTTTTATAAGATTACAATGAAGAATTGAAACTCTCAATAAAAAATCTAACCTATCAAAGCTATTCTAAAAACCGGTGTTTTCAAAGTGTATAATCTATATGATCATATAAATTGGGTGTGTGTGGTGGGAAAGAAATCAAATGCTCTAATGATCTAAGTGATGTTAAGAAAATGAAAACTTTCGGTGTACAAGGCTGAGAACGAATGGTTGTTTGGCTTGAAGCTTATGAAGAATTCTGGGTTTGCTAAGGAGATCTTTGAAGGTTTGAGTATCAGGGTAAAATCTTCAAAGGAAACTTTGAACACTTGGGAATTTTCTCTCTTGAAGCTCAGCAACCTTTATTGGTGAAAAATGAAGGCTATTTATAAGAGAGCAGTCTTGTAACCGTTGGACAATGATCTGGTCCAAATCTTGATGGTACAGCTGCTGTCAAAATCCCATTGGTTGACCTGTCATTTTCGTCCTTTGTTTTGTCTTGTAGTCCTAGGTAGTTGTAGCACCACTACCTGACATTTGTCCTTTGCTGCAGAGAAGGGACTAACGGTAAACATTTGAATTTACTGGACAAAACTGACATTCCTTGCAGAAAATCCAAGTTAACTCGAAGTTATTTGTCAAGTCATAAATCATTCCTTTATGGTTGTAAAGGAATTTTTTGTCTCAATGAATAAATGACAACACTTGAATTCTTCAATAAATGCTCTGCGGTTCCACCAGGTGCTCGAGCGGTTTCATGAATGAACTTGATGTATGGTTTCATTGAAACTGTGGAATGTGGTTTCATGAACCAACGCGGTTCCAACAAGGTAGCATCAGCGGTTCCATACGAGACTTGAAGTGCAGTTAAATGAATGGCGGGGAAAAGCTTTATTAAAAGCGGAAAATGATGTTCTTTTTCAATCAGTGACGTAAACAATCTCTGCTTGTTGCATGAGTACCTTTCTCATTCTGGTTACGCTCACGAAGGAACTCGAGCGTGTGATGAATTCTTTTTTGGTGGGGTAACTGGAAAGACATGGTTAAAGTGAACTTTTTTAAACAAAATGTACTATATATCATGTGTGCAAAACACATGTAACTTAACTGATTTTTCTAATGAATTCTATCAAACAGTCATGTTTGGATCAAAACTTGTCACTTTAAACCTCAAATTGTTAGAATTTGAAAGTTAGGTACGATATTAGGGAATGTACAATGGCTCAATTTTTATGGTTCGATCCCCTTGTTTTTTTTCTCTTTCTAAAGTGGTGATATGTGTCTGATCCCAAAATTAAGAAATCGGTGTTCTGCAGAGACACCATTTTTTTGTGGGGGTGCACAACCAAATCCAATATTCTCTCTCCCTTTTGTTACCTTTTCCTTCTGCTTTTTTCATTTTTTTTCTTTTCTGCATTATAGAATTGATCATATCTATCAATATTGTAAAAAATTAAAAATAAAAGACTAGAGGTGCTCTTTATTTCTCAATGACGTGGCTCTGGGTGGAATGTGATAAAAAAAAATTAAAAATAAAAGACTAGATGTGCTCTTTATTTCTCAATGACGTGACTCTGGGTGGAATGTGATAAAAAAATTAAAAATAAAAGACTAGAGGTGCTCTTTATTTCTCAATGACGTGGCTCTGGGTGGAATGTGATAAAAAAAATTAAAAATAAAAGACTAGAGGTTAACCAACATATCCAAAATACCAAATCCACGATCACCCGATTGGAATACAACCAAATGAAGACTGACGATCTTGTCTTCGACTTCAATTCACTTCATCAAGCACCCTTGAACGAACAAGAAAACCTCTTCATACATGTATACTAAATTCCTTATTACTTATTTGGATTTCTTACCCATAAGCATCTGCACATACGGAAATTGCACGAGAACTGCACAACTGCACGATGTCTGCAAGAACCGATACAAAACTCCACTAACATGCGCTCTTACTTATTATGTTAATTCGACCTCTCCATAGCGCCAATGAGAGCCAAGAAACCCATCATTGATGTCTCAGAAAGTCTTCTAGACCTTCAACATATTGTTTTGCCGAACACTTGGAACCGTACACCTCTAGAATTTAAGAACCTCTTTTGCCGACTAGACTTGTGTATCTACTTCCCGGCTTTCGGAATAAACTAACCCTAAAATGCAAACTACTCTAACTTAAATTGAACTTTATAAGATGAAGATATTCCCGGGGTTGGATTCAAACAATATGCATTCATCAAACAATCATGCTTTTATAGAAGTATTCAAATTATAAATCAAGGATGATATGCTAACCCGTGCTATCTTGTCACGATCAAGGCCTAGCATATATAATTTAAGATTAACACGACCTATCTCTCGAGGGTTCCGTACATTATTCAAAATCTATTAAGTTCATATAAAAGCCACGTATTTTCCACCGAAGGACCATCCTTAGGAAATTAATCTACTCTTGTGCTTAATAGTGCCTAGTTCACTTCATATGGCTCTGTTAGTCAAGCTTCACAGCTAAGTACTTCTCTTGACTAACTAAGATTCGTACGAAATATGGATGTCATCATATTCGTAGGCATTAGAAAACATTATACATATAATTGATTATGAAAATGTTAGGGAAGAAAAGAAGCATGATTTTTAAAGTGATGAACTACACCACTGTTTGAGTTTCCAACCCCAAGAATTCGGAGGATTACCCACTAGCCATAACGAAAATCACAATAGTAAAATATGAATAAGAATGAAATCTTGTGCTTTACCTCAAGCTAACGAACGGTATGCTACGCTGAGCATTCTTAGTGCCTCTAGACCGCCATTTTTAGTGCCTCTAGACCAACAATAGTAAAATATGAATAAAATTGTCACAATTGTTTCCAATCCCAATGCAATGATGAGTTTAGAACTAGTCTAGAAAGATTCGAACCTACTTATTCAATGGTGAATAGAATGCAATCTTGTGCTTTACCTCAAGCACCCTTTGTCACACCGGACAACCTTGGTCTCCCAATCAAACGGATGGTATGCTACGCCGAGCATTCTTAGTGCCTCTAGAATGCCTATCTAGAGCACTACTACTTCTAGGCAACTAATAGTTTTTTGAGGTTGGTGAGTTCATTTTGTACGGAACCTCGTCCACCGAGACAAACCGTCTCAACTCTTTCTGCCGATAGTTATCTTGTAACTCAGGATCGTCTACCCATCTACTTCCCTTAGTAGAAACCGGCTCCACCTTTTTCTCAACTATCCCGCTTTGCTCTACCCTTCTTGAATCTAGAATCCACTCATCCCGGCACCGTGAGTCTTCTTCTACTACTAGAGCAAAATCTTAAATGTCGCTATCTCCCATAGCAACCTCCACAAGAACATCATCACCAAGACCCATGATGATTTGTGAATGCGCCTTCTCCTCTAGAGAATCCATCACTTCCTCGATTCCCTTCTCTTCCTTGTAGAAATTACAAACTTCATCCGATTTCGTGCCCCTCTTGCTAATTTTTTTTTAGAATTGTTCTTCTTGCTAGAACCCTTGCTCCCTTCCGCAACTATCCATGCTGACTCACTCTCTATACTAGATCTACTCGCCACGAGGGTGCCAATAAGCCTTGTTGCTTCAACACGACTACTGTCTTGATGTGACCAACTTAGACACCCAGATTGCTGCACGTGCACTACACACGATTTGCACGTGCACTGCATGTTCGCTGCACATGCACTGCACGTTCGCTGCACGCGAACTGCAGGGGCTTCATCTTGATTTGCCAAAGAATCAAATATTATTTCTCCCACTAGACTTGTCGATCAATGATTCAGATCCTTGACACATATTCTTCTCTACAGCGGAATACCCGGATCTTGTCCTAACCAACAAGACTCTGATGCTAATTATTAGAGCAAAAAATTAAAGAACAATGGCAAGCGAAATAATCAAACACGAACACAAAAAATTTATGTTGTCTATCAACTTGACTGCGTCCATGGGCGGAAGGATAATATATTACTTTCAATGACAATTACAAACGACAATCTTCACTAATATACTTGCACAAATTATTGAGCCCAATAATTTCGTCAACCTAAATCTAGATCTTAGATCTCTACTTGTATCGCTCAAAGATGACCGAAAAAAATTGTGCTAGAGGAAAGGGTAATATTTATAGTCATAAATACTTAAACCCCAAAAGAAGAAGGAATCTTATTCCTTGTGTACAAAGTAATTGAAATCCTATTTCTTGTGCACAAAGTAATTTTATTCTCTTTAGGAAACGACTTTCTTAATTCTTGAACAATTCTTTTTACTAATAAGAAACCTAATTAAACTAATAAACCTTAATCCTTGTATCAAAATGACTTCCTTTTGCCAATTCAAGTCTCAAGAATTACTCGAGTTATCGCGGACATATCCTTAACCAAATGTCGTTGATTTAAAGGTATATTCCCAACACGCTTTTTTTAAACTAATGCGTTGTTTACAAAAAATTCACCGCTTTTTTAAAAAATAAATAAATGTCAGCTATTAAATAAATAACTAATGCAATATTTAATACTATTATATTTATTATTATACAAATATTTACTCAATATGTAGGCATCTCAACTTATAAATAACTCGAACATATGAAATAAAAAAGAAACTTCATAAAAATGAGTAGGTCTTATGAAAAACGTATGTTTCTTAGTGTTTAGAAAAAACGAGTTTAAAATAAGCGGTGACAATTATGTAAATAAACTGGCACTTGTTATAAAAATAGCAGTGACATTTTTGTAAATAACTGGCAAGCGTGCATTTGCACTGTAAATGTCAACGCTAATGTTACAAAGTGCTAGTTATTCATACTGACTTTTATAAACATTGAAATTGATACTTTTAGTAATTGTTAGTGATAATGTTACGAAGTGTTGGTGATTCATACCGGCGATTATACGAATGGAAAATTGGAAACTGACGCCTTTTAATAACTGTTAGTGCTGATGTTACAAAATGCCATATATTTTTACTGGAATTTATAAGCATTGACACTCGCACTTTTGATAAGTGCCAGTGGTAGTGATTAAAAAATGTCCTCCATTTATACTAACATTTATAAAGATTGAAGCTGGAAGCTTCTGCTAAGTGTCATCGATAGTGTTAAAAAGTGTCGGTGCGGGTTAAAAAATATACTAAGTTGGTTTGAAATCACTAATTTTTCAACATAAAAATATACTGAGATCCAAAAGATGGCCCGAATGATTAAAATTAGTATAGAAGCGGAAGATGATGAAAGCCATTGACATCTCAGCTGCGGAATAGGAGGAGAAGGGAGCGAGAGACCAGTCCCAAGACTTCCAATCTTGCGTTGACCTACAAAAATATTTGGTCAAGGTTATTTCTTGATGATGGGCGTTTTGAATACCAAATCCAGATTCCGTCATCTTGTCCAAAGATCCAACTCTTTATTACCCCGACATCGTCTTCTCGGCGGTACCATGAAGTGAGTTTTTCTTAATTCTTGGAATCCATCCTTATTCTGTTTTTGAATTACAGTTATTTGTCGAATAAGTAACTGTTTTCAACCAACTTCAAGGTATTCTATGTGTTAATTGATTAATTTTAATAGGTTAATAATGGATGAATTTAATGAAGTTTTGTTGTAAGAATTGAATCAATTGATTTAGCTGTGTATGGTACTTTGTTGCCCATACTTTTTTTCCCCCTGATTGATTGAGGAATTAGCAAAGGAAAGAAAATTGAATATTTGAGTAGCCAATAGATTTTTCTAACCAAAAACAAATTAAATGTCGATTCATATTACACGACCCTTAATCATTTTGGGAGTAAAGCTTTGTTGTCGTTGATTTACCAATATGACAGCTACTCTGTTGGAGCAATTATCCCATATCGGGAATTAACTAGCCAATGTCTGACTGGCTGACCATATAAAGAGACAGGGCTACTCCTCCCACTGCCAGTTGGTTTTGGGATGAAATCTCAGACTTTATCATACTATGTACACAACTGATAGTGTGGTTCAAGTTCAGCAATCGATTTGGAGTCTTATATGATTGAAAGTTCATTATTGTTGTTAAACTAGATTTTGAGTACAAATGAAAGAAAACTTTTGGGAGCAATAACTCTCGTTGTTTATCACAATCATTATTTACATTCTTTTTCCTTTTTGGGAACTTTAAGGACAAAAAGCTTGATATTTTCTGTATTGTATCCCGAAAGAACATCCAAGTGTTATATTTTGATTTTAACCTTCTTGTTGTGTATGTAATTTGTGTTTTCAGTAATTCATGCTAATTTACCTTTTTCTGACTACCCTTCAACCTTTCTTAATTTCCTCTTAACGTCCACATTCTTTCCTTATCGATCCTACATCGTCAGTTTGTTCTGGACATTAAGCTAAAACTGTCTACCAATGTCTAAGTGTGTGAATTATGGCTAGGTTTGAGAGGAAGAAATCATGTATATAGCGTTTCCTGCCATTATTTTGGAAGGATTAAGAACACCAATGTTGTACATAAAGACAACCATCCATCGAGATGCAAATTATGAAATCAAATACTCCCTCCGTCCCAAAATGAATGTCAATTTTTTTTTTCAAATGTCCTCTTGATCAAGAGCAAATTTGAAAATTTATTGGGCATCTAATACTCCGACAAACTAATTTCAAGTATTCGCTCTTACGTATTTGTTCCTATCCTCTTATAACACCAAACTTTATTGCTTCCATCTCTTAACGAGCGTCAGCTGAGAGCGTTCAGTTTGTCGCTGTATGAGTTACACTAAATGGACTTGCACAACGTCGTTTTTTACTGAGAAAGTTGACTTTCCCAATTTACTTGTAAACATTAGTCCTGATAAATATGATGGCTTGCAATTTATCCATTTTATAATTAGAAAAAAAGTTATGCTAAATAAATGTACTGCATTTTTCTCATGATATCTGATACTCAATAACTATACAGGCCTCGAACTGTATTTGGGATCTCCCTCTCTCTAATCATAATAAATATGGCTGCAATTATGAAGCGTGCCGATGAAAACCTTCTTCCATCTGTTTACAAGGAAGTTAGCGAAGCCTTTAATGCGGGACCCTCAGATTTAGGGTATCTCACATTTATAAGAAACTTCGTGCAAGGTCTAGCATCCCCATTGGCCGGTGTTCTAGTCATAACTTATGACCGCCCTGTCGTTCTAGCAATGGGCACCGTTTGTTGGGCAATATCGACTGCTGCAGTGGCTGGGAGTCAATTTTTCAAGCAAGTTGCGTTTTGGAGAGCTGTAAATGGATTGGGATTGGCCATTGTTATTCCGGCACTTCAATCTTTTATAGCTGATAGTTATAAGGATGCTTCTAGAGGGACTGGATTTGGATTTTTGAATGTTGTACGGACCATTGGTGGGATAGGGGGCGGAGTTCTTGCGACAGTTATGGCCGGTTATAAGTTTTGGGAAGTACCCGGGTGGCGGTGTGCTTTTATTTTGATGGCGACATTAAGTTCTTTCATCGCGCTTCTTGTTTATTTGTTTGTTGTTGACCCGAGAAGAGGGAGTAGCAATGATAATGTTGTTGGTGCTAGTTATGAAAGGTAAATTATTCTTATATACTCCCTCCGTCCCCAAACGATGTTTTCATTTTCCATTTCTCATTGTCCCAAAAAGTTCTTTCCAGTTTTACAATTTGGGCTTAAAAGTGCATAAACAAAACATGACTAGTGAAGCAAGTGTTCATATTCTTAAAGTGTTTGAATAGTCAAATGGGAAGATCATTTTGGGACTGAGGGAGTACCTTTTTCTTTCTCTTTTTTTTTGTTCATTTTTTTTTTGGAAAAAAAAATAAATCTCTTTGGGATTACGCACTTAGAAAGTGTTGTCTGGTTTCATAATACAGTTGCTTCCCTCTTTAGGGATGATTTGTTGGATAAGGGGAATGTGAGCACGGCATCAGTATGGGTGGAGTCGTGGACAGCCATGAAAGCTATAATGAGAGTGAAAACATTTCAGATCATCGTGTTGCAGGGTCTCGTCGGATCTTTGCCGTGGACTGCAATGGTCTTCTTTACAATGTGGTTCGAATTAATTGGTGAGCATTTATTAACATGTCATCTTCCTGTCTTGATTTCTCCATTTATCAATCTTCTTTTGGCCAATCGTCAGCTTAATCTTTGGTTTTAACTACTTGCAAATTTTTTTTAATAGCGATTTTAACCACTGTACTCAAAAGTATGTTCATTATCCACAAAAGTTGAGGAAATCAATTGGCTCTTGATGCATATCTCTCTTATTTGTTGCAAATTCTTCATGAGATAGACTCATTAATTCCTCTTGCAGGTTTCGATCACAACAAAACAGCAGCTCTTATTAGCCTTTTCGCCGGTGGGTGTGCACTCGGATCCTTAGTGGGTGGACTAATCGCTGACAGAATGTCACTACTCTACCCTTACTCAGGCCGCATCATGTGCGCACAATTCAGCGCAATCATGGGCATCCCATATTCTTACATCCTCCTACGCGTAATCCCACAATCAGTCAACAGTTATTACGCTTTCGCCCTCACCCTCTTCCTCATGGGCCTAACCATAAGCTGGAACGGTAGTGCCGCCAACGGGCCCATGTTTGCAGAGGTGGTCCCCGCCAAACATAGGACCATGATCTACGCTTTTGATCGTGCTTATGAGGGATCTTTTTCTTCATTTGCTACACCGGTTGTTGGAATTCTTTCTGAGAAAATGTACGGGTATGATTCAAAGTCGGTTGATCCGGTTACTGGGTCTCTGCCTGAGGCTCTGGCTTTGTCGAGAGGGCTTTTTGCGATGACGGCTGTGCCTTTTGGTTTGTGTTGCTTGTTTTATACGCCTTTGTATCGGTTTTTTAAAAGGGATCGCGAGAATGCTAGGTTGGCTAGTTTGAAAGAGACGGAAATGATTTGATGAGATTTAGTTTATAGGTAAAGATTTTTGTAGGCATTAGACATTGTTCCCACGGTAGCCCAGATCATTTCATGCAAGTCCAAATTCTCTGTGCCACTTTGTGTACCACTTTATGTGCCACAAGTGATCTAACGGCTCACATTTATTGAGATTGGCATTATTGTAATATTATGCAAACATGTGAACGGTTGGATTACAAGTGGTACATGGAGTGGCACACAAATGGTACAGGAGATCTCAACTCGAGAAAAATGGTGTGGGTAAGATGTATAATAAAGAGGGTATAAATGTAATTTACAAATACTCCCCCTGTCCCTAAATGAATGTCTATTTTCAGGAAATTTTTGTCACAAAATAAGTGTTCATTTTGATCATAACTTTGTCCCTAAATGCTTTTTTCGAAAAAAATTTCATCGGTCTCTTTATACTTGCAAAAACTAAATGTTTGTAAAGAGGATTACAAAATTATATATGAATTTTGCCACCAAATTGTACAAAAAGTTATGTCACTTAAAATAAAATTTGGACACTCATTTAGGGACAGAGGTAGTACATTTTTAAAAGATAATAAGTACATTATTTGTTTGAATCAGTAAATATAGGTTATTGTTTTGATGTGAGCTAAGAACTTAACTTTTTTATTTATATGAATACGTGTTATGAATAAAGTTAATGAAATAGCGTTAAATTAAAAATTCATTGAATTTCAGGGGTGGATGATACACTTTCACTTTTCAAAGAAGTTTGTTTTGTTTTTATACATTTTGTTTCCAATTTTTTTAATGGACATCCAAAAATGCCCCATTTTGTCACAAATTGACAACATGATGATTGAAATTGCAACAAATGGTACATTAGGAATTACATTGCAATTTCAGTAAAACTTAAGGGTAGTAGTGTGCTATTAGCCATTACTTTTTACATTTACTACTAGGGGTGATCATGGTCCGGTTTGGTCCATTTTTTGACCAAAAATCACAGAACCAGAATCGGAACCAATACTCTGGTTCTATAAAAATTTAGAACCGGAACCAAACCAATACTTATGAGAACCAATACACTGGTTCTGGTTTTACTGGTCTGGTCCGGTTCTAGTCATTTGAACTTTATTTGTTTTCAAATTTTCTTAACTCACAACATTGACAAGATCAAACACAAATATAAACTTAATATTAGTTATAAATCAAGATCAAACCCAAATAAAAATGCCATCAAGTTAAAAAGAGAGAAAAGAGGCGGTGCAGTTGTAGAGTCGAAGACTAGGGTTTCTCTCTATGTTTAAACTGAAAAAATGATATGAATTATGAAAAATAAAAGTTTAAAAGTGAAAATAATTGAATAAGGATTACTGGTGTCTGAGACTCGGATTTGCCGATTTGGGACCTTGAGGCTTGGGTCGGGTATAAAATTACAAAATAGTTAAATAAATCTTTTTTTTTTTAAAGCAATTTAAATGGGTCTTTGGAAAATTATAATACAAAAGTAAATGTATAATTTTGTTTACTATATAATAATACATATAAAATAAATATATTTAGTACATATACACAACTGGTCCGGTCTGGTTCTAACCGTAATTAATTTTACTAGGAACCAGAACCGAACCAATATACTGGTTCTAGAATATTTTGGAACCAGAACCAAACCTTATGTACTGGTCTGATCCGATTTTAACTGGTCTGGTCCGGTTCCTTTGGTCCGGTTCCATTTTTTTTTTGCTTACCCCTACTCCCTCCGTCCCTATTTACCTTACAAAAATTGCCATTTTGGGTATCTCCATTTACTTTACAAAATCCCAAAAAAGAAAGTTTTTATTACTTTTTAAATAGTGGGACCCACTTGTCATACTCACAACAACTATCCACTTACTTTTATCTACCCCACTTTCTCTCTCCCACTCAACTATCTACACTCACAACACATCAACTTTACAATCATTTTCTTAATTTTTGTGCAAAACCTCATTTTTGTAATGTAAATGGGGACGGAGGGAGTATTTACTACCTCGTGCCCATGTCTACTTTTTACATTTACTACCTTGTGCTAAAATAAATGTAAAATTAATTATTACTCCCTTCGTCCTATAATTATGTGGATAATGTAAATTAAGGAATAAATAGTAGTGGGTAGTTGTTATGAGTGTGAAAAGTGAAGTAGGAGAGAGAAAGTGTGGTATGAAACAAAAATTTGTCCATATAATTATAGTTATGAGACGGAGGAAGTATTATTATTTTATTTTTAATTGACGAAAGGAGGAGATTTTGGAGAAGCCCCACATTTTCTCACCGGTTTGTTGACTACGCACGTGTCAGGCAGTGGTTGGTCCGGTTCAGACTTCCAGCATCATCATACGAAAACCGCAGTACTCGTTAACGCCTTAACAGCCACAGAGAGTCAAAGGTTAAACCTCAAAACAACAAGAACCCTAAGCAAAAATGGCGAAATTCGCCATAACCACCACCATCGCCTTGATCTCGATTTTCTTCTTCGCCCTCAGTCACTCATTCTCGCCGGAAAACCCCACGAATCGACGCATTTTAGTACTGCTCGATGATTTGGCCCTCAAATCTTCTCACTCAATCTTCTTCACTTCTCTTCAGTCACGTGGATTTGAGCTTGATTTCAAGCTCGCCGATGATCCTAAGATCTCTCTACAGAGATACGGCCAGTATTTATATGACGGATTGATTCTGTTTTCTCCAACTGCCGAGAGTAAGTAATTGCATTTTCGAATTAGCGTTTTCTTAATTTTGTTCAATTAATTTCGTGAAATGTGTGATGTTAATCTTGTAGGGCTTGGAGGATCTCTGGACTTGGCTGCTGTTTTGGATTTCGCTGATTCAGGTCATGACTTGATTGTTGCGGCTGATGCTCATGCGTCTGATTTGATCCGAAATATTGCCGCTGAGTGTGGTGCCGATTTTGATGAGGTTGGATACATCTCTGACTAGCCATGTTGTGTTTATGCACATTTTAGAGTTGAGATCTCCTGTACCACTTTTGTGTACCATTCCATGTACCACTTGTAACCCAACCGTTCATATGTTTTCATAATATTACAATAATACCAATCTCAATAACTGTGAGCCATTAGATCACTTGTGGCACATGAAATGGTACACGAAATGGCATAGAGGATTTAGACTCCACAGTTTAAGCCTAAATTGTCGAAATGAGAGGAACTTTTTGTGGGACAATGGAAAATGGCAAATGAGAAATCATTTTGGGGCAGAGCTAAAATCTATTGCCACTTAAAAGACCTTCAAGTTGGAGTCTTTTGAGCACCTATTACAATATCTTTAGAGCAAGTTAACAAATTACTCTTCTCTAGCTATCAAACATAGAGACGTTCTAATGATGTTTATTCAGAGACGTTATATGATTCAGTTGCCTCAATTTTTTTTATCTTATAAATATTTACTCTTACTATATGTTGATATCACTCAAGCTCATAGTTCATACTTGGCTATGTATTTATTTTTAAGTCACTTTTGTGCTCATCTTGGTCATGCTCCATATCAAACTGGATTCTATTGGCGGTCCTTTTTACTCTGAAATAAGTTGACGTTGCAATTTAAGCTTAGTTCATAAATTAATGTTGTTCATGAACATGTTCTGCTACAACATGATAAAATCTATGTTGATGAGTAGTTCTTTTTAGATTGACAATCATGCCAATTATTTGACCATAATGGTGTGATGTTCTCCTATGTCTTTGCTAAATTGAGAATACTGGTCCAATGTTGCCTAAGGAAATCTCCTTGCAGCTTAGAACTAAAATTGGAAATGTTGTCTGCGAGAAGTTGTAAAAGTCTTTGAATAGTGGTTGTGGGCTGCATGAAGGAGCTTTGTACTTTGGTAATGTTTTGTGTATAAACCATTGTTACTCAATGAAAACAAATGCCATGCAATGCATTATAGCTGACTTACTCAGGGGTTGTGTTTTTTTTTTTTTTTTTTGTCATCTGGAAGACTCATGTGTAGTCATTTATTTTTATGCTTCTGTTATGTTATACTCCCTCCGTCCCAAAATGATCTTCTCATTTGCCATTTCTCATTGTCCCCAAAAGTTCTTCTCATTTCTACAATTTAGGCTTAAAAGTGCATAAACAAAACATGGATAGTGAAGCAAGTGTTCATGTTCTTAAAAAGTTTGAATAGTCAAATGGGAAGATCATTTTTGGGACGGAGGGAGTATTTGTACCAAGCATCTCATTTTTTCTTATGTGATAATATATAGGATCCTGCTGCAGTGGTTATTGATCACAGCGGCTATGCTGTCTCACAAACTGAGGGAGACCACACATTGATTGCATCTGATAATTTTATCCAGTCAAAAGTTATTTTGGGGAGTACAAATATTGAGGTCAGTTCTCACTCTCCCTGCTATGCGTCTTTTGTCACTCTCTCAACCTCCTGATAGTCTGTACGAGCATGTGGATGTCTGATTTATAATGCATTACTGATACATGATTCTTTTAGCTGTAAACAAACTAGGAATGTATCCTTCACATGGGCCTTCGACAGACCTCTAACCGGTGTCTTTAACTTAGTCTCTTACTTGTGTAATGCTGCGTATTGTTATAAGTAGTATTTCTTCTAAGAAATTTTAATTAATGTTTGGCCATATAGTTGTGTCTTCAACTTTTCTTGGATTATGCAATTTGTGTGGAAGCTTTCATAGTAGTGCTATTTCCCTTATAGATATGTCCATACTCCATCTCCATTATCGCTGTTCTGCACCTTCGTGTTGTATGAATATAGATGGTTTAACTTGCCTAAAAAGTGTTATCATGTCTAAGGGATTTCTTAAGCGTCTAATCACATACATATATCATCCCATATTGAGTGGGGGTATTGTAGGTAAAATGAAAAGTGCATCTTCACTCAGCACCTTGATATTTTCGTAAGACCAAATTCATGACTTCAACCATGGTGATGATGTTGGTAGTGAGGAAATTGGTTCAAACTTTAATAAAATATAAGTATAGCTAACTAGTACAACATTTCTTTTTATCAAGGAAATTGGGAGTGGGATACTATTGTTTGGCATGCATTTGATGAGGTGATTTGCACTTGCACTTCTCACAACATTACTACTAAATCCAATCACCCAATAGTTGTCACAGTCAGTAGGAACATCTTCACCATCTAGAGGAACAATGAGTCGAAGCACACCATGTGTTGCTAGGTGGCGAGGTCCGATATATTGACTAACATGAGGTCTTTTCTTGTAGTAGCTGATAAAGTCATAGTTTTTACATGATTCATTTTTCAATAATTACTGAAAAGAAGACCATCAAAAGTTACATCAAAGAGTGAAGGTCTGAAAGAAAACGAAACAAAACAAAAGCAGACACACATATGCCTGAATATAAACTGCAAGGAAAAATGTTACTCCCTCTTTCCCGGAAAGTTGGTCCCATTTTGACTTTTTATGGTCAAAATAAATGAATTTTGACCGAACATTGATGTCGATCAAATCATTCTAGTGAAATTCTAAAAATTGTAATTGACAAATTATTAAGTGATTTTTCAATAACAATTTTTAAAATTTCATTGTGTTCATTTGATTTACATCAATGCTTGGTCAAATTTCATTTATGTTGACCATAAAAAGTCAAAATGGGATAAACTTTCCGGGACAGAGGGAGTAGTTCAATGAGCAGAAGGATTTTTATTGGCCTGTTCATGATTAAACCAAGAATGTGACATGCGTACTTCATAAACAGCAAATGTGACTTGCGTAGTTTAGTTTCGTTTTCAATTTGACCTATTTTTCTAACGCCAGTTAAAATTTAACGAAACAGTCAATGAAAGTTAACGTACTAGTTAGTTTGAAGTTGATTTTCCTTTTAAGGGCTTCATTGAAAATTCTATAAGTAAAAGGTTGTGAACAAAAAATTTGAAACATTAATATTCAAATCTTAAAATAAATATATATTTTATAATTTTAATTGTTTTTGATCGTGTCTTAAAAAAAACAAATAATTGGATTAAAAATATTTAATAAATGACCAATGTATCTAAAATAATCAAAACTGTTAATAAATGAACAATTTAACGTTGTATATCATTTGTTTGGGGGGGGGGTGAATATTAAGGCGTGGATGATGTTTGTGCCGCTGTGGATGATATATATTTAAAACTTAAATAAAATATTTTACCTATTAAGGGTTAATAATTTATTATTATCATTTCATATTATTAAAAAATAATTTCTCATAAAAAATATTTATAGTAAACTTTAAATATTAATGTTTCATTTTTTTATTTTATTTATGAAATTTTCAATAAACCCCTTAAATGAAAATCAACTTCAAACTAACTAGTACGTTAACTTTCATTGACCGTGTCGTTAAATTTTAATTGGCGTTAGAAAAATAGGTCAAATTGAAAACAAAACTAAAGTACGCAGGTCACATTTGCTGTTTATGAAGTACGCATGTCACATTGACTACGCCCAAATTGTACGCAGGTCAAAATGGCTAAAAACTCATAACTTATTCATAATTGTGGAGTTGTATATAACCAGTTTCTTAGAACCTTAAAAGAAACCCCTTCTATGTTGATGTATATAGAACTTCACGTTTTGAACCAGTAGTATACACGATGTGATGTAGCTGAGTAATTTTTCATACTGATACAGGCTCCCGTTCTTTTTAAAGGGATCGGACACTCGTTAAACCCGGCAAATAGCCTGGTAAGTTTATGATGGCTGCAATTATCTCCTGCTGTGTATATGATGGTGCAGTCTGAAGCCTATGCATGTTAGGACTGGCTATAATTTTTTCTTTTTGTGATGTTTGCTCCATTTTGTAGGTTTTGAAGGTTCTCTCAGCTTCTCCTTCAGCATATTCTGCCAGTCCAAAGACCAAGCTCTCAAGTCCACCATCTTTGACTGGATCTGCCATTTCATTGGTTTCAGTTGTGCAGGTGAATTTTCCTAACTCTTGCTGGCTCCTTCTTGAAGTTTATTTAAATATTACATCAAGGGGCAATGCGCTCTGTTTGTTGAAAAGTGTCCCTACCTCCTATCCATCAATCCGTCCAACCCATCTCCGGTTCTGCTTGTTATGAAATCATCTGCCTGTCGAGTAGTCACTAGTTCACAAGGTGGAAAATTTCTTCTCATTTTGCTTGCGGAGATGCATTCTAACCCCTATTGGTGTTTGCATACACCTATTGAGCTTTAAGATGGTATTAATATTGAGTTTGAGCAATTCCCATTCTTGATATGCTCAGTTTCATTTGAGACTCTTCCTTTCTCATGTTTTACTTTTTTCTCAAGAATTGATGTTTTACAATTGCTCGCTCTAGTACTCTAGTTGGTAAATGTCCACAATTTCTCTATTGGGGGGAGGGGGCGGGGGAGGGGATTGCAAAGTAGTACACAGTACTAATTGTAAATGATAGAGAAAAGGATTAGACAAGTGCAACACATGCACCCAAGCCCCGCATGATTGTTTTACTATGCTCTGACTATGCTGTTGTTTTCTGACATCAAATGGTCAGAATGTCCGATACGTTATTTCTAAATAATCACTCTTGAGATTCCTGATTACATGTCAATATTGCAGGCTAGAAATAATGCACGTATCATAATCTCAGGATCTTTGGACATCTTCAGTAATAGGTATGACATATACATATAGGAGTATTCTTTTCTGCAAGTTCATTTACTCTATATGTTCTCTCAGCTGTGAAACTTACATTTTATATGATTCAGATTTTTCAAATCAAGCGTGCAGAAGGCTGGGAGTTCCAAAAAGTGAGTATATTTCTGTTTACTCTTGTATGCCGCTTGTTCACTTTTTCTATTTTCTTTTAACGTTTGTTTATGAATATGTGCTCGCCTCTCCATATGGCAAAGCAATTTTAATTAGTTAGCTTAAACAGTTTCCTTTACTAGGTGCTTAGGTTTTGATCAATATCTTTGTCCCTTTTCTGCCTGCTCCTGGCATGTTCCTCTGCTATGGAACACTGACATGCATTTGAATGACTTGTTCTTATTGTATACTTATGCCTCTTAACTGTCATCATCTTTGCATTTAATATAGAACACATTGCAGTTCACTTGTTTGCTAGTTCTTGAGTCTGCATGACTTTTATTTGGGAATGTGGGCCATAAAAGTGGGCTTGTTATCCAAAGAAATCTGATACTTTTGATCTAAGGTCATAGCCAAATTTTGGATGACTTCTAGGAATATCCCTCTCTGGGAATTGTTGTTTCCGAGCATAATTGATACTTTCTACGTATGGTAACTTTTGTTTTATGTAAACCCATGGTTGATATCTCGTCTCATGAGTGTGCTCTGGACTCTCCTTTAGCAAATATATTAACTTGATAACGCCAACAACCCAAATGAAGATAAACCTGTCTGATTATACAAAAACTATTTTTGAGAAAAGGAAGACAATATTTGTTTTCTTAAATATTGGTAATGTCGTTTACTTGGCTACAATGAAGTTCACGAAGATGAAATTCGCTTCTCCATCTTCACACATGGTTGAGATTAGTTTTCTGTCATTTATGGAGACTAATAGCAAAAATCAAACAGATACGAGAAATCTGGTAATGAACAGTTTGCTACTGAAATCAGCAAGTGGGTCTTCCATGAAAGAGGCCATCTCAAGGTGAGGCTTAGTTTGTAGTGGATTTTACCCACTTTCTGATTTTATTCAATGTGTTTTTCTATGTTAACAGTGGTGCATGCATTTCATAACCTTTTGGATGTCACAGGCTGTCGATGTTAGACACAATATACTTGGTGAAACTGATGAACCTGCAATCTACAGGATCAATGATGACCTGGTAATTTTCCCATTCAGATGTGAACTTATCTATTGCTTTTCAGTTCAACCAAAATGAGATACTCCCTCCGTCCCAAAATAAATGACATTTATTTTGGGACAGAATTAGAATTATTTACTAAAACAAACAAGCATTAACTTGTTTCAGGAATACTCTGTGGAGATCTACGAGTGGTCTGGAAAAAGATGGGAACCATATGTTGCAAATGATGTTCAGGTTCAGTTTTACATGATGAGCCCTTATGTGCTGAAAACCATGTCAACCAACCAGAAGGTTTGTCATTCATAGGTCATGTGTGTATATGCATTTTCCGCCACATTATCTATCTGTATGTATTTTAAATGCTTTCTGTTATGCGTTTTTCAGGGCCTGTATCACACTTCATTCAAGGTGCCAGATGTTTATGGGGTTTTCCAGTTCAAGGTCGAGTATCAAAGGCTTGGATACACTAGCTTGTCACTTTCAAAACAGGTGAGCTTCTGGAAACAAATGGTTATTCTCGATTAGCATGTTTATGCATATGTCGGATAAACCACACTAGTAGTTCTGGTTTTTGTTTGGTTCTCAAGAAAGTGTTATTAGCAGAATATAAATTAGTTATATATACTCCCTTTGTTGAAAAGGAGTATCATTTCTAAATTTTCATTTTTTCCCAAAAACATGAGAATTATTTGCATGTCATGCAAAAGAAGATACTACTATCACTTACAATCTAAAGGAAAGATAGAGAACCAATTCAACTTCTCACTTTATAATGGGCCAATATACACTTGTGCTCTGTTTGTTTCGCGTAAAACGACTTCCGGAAAATGATTTCCTGAAAAATGTTTTTTGAAAAACGAAAATGTTTTCCGGAAAATGGCATAAACATGTTTTCAGCTGTTTGATAAATCTAAAAAAAAAATGTTTTCTAAAAAATATTTTCACGTGTTTGATAAATTTAAGAAAATTGTTTTCTGGTGGAAACACAATCTGGGATAGGTTGGGAAAGATAGGGTGGGGTGGGGTAGAGTAGAAAATGGAGGTGGGGTGGGTAGGGGTAGGGTGAATATGTGTTGGGGATGGGTAGGTGGGTGGGGGCAGTGGCGGATCTACACTAAAACATTTGGTGTTGCCTATTTTGTGCGAGAAAAAAATATACCGTGAAACTAAAATGAACGGGGGTTGCCCCCGATTTTTTTTTTTGAGTGTACTCTGGTATTAGTGCTTCTTAAAGGCGAAAGTTACCCTTCAAATGTGACAACTCAAAAAGGAATATCAAGCTTCAACCTTTTCAAGTGGGACGGAGGTAGTAAAATACTTAGGCAATTTACCTTAAGTAAAATTTTGGGAATTATTGGAAAAGGTCGATGCTCCATTCTAAAAATAGCTAGTAAAGAAAAAATCATTCACACAATAATAGTTGATAAATCGACAAAATAGAAATGAAAATGATGAGCAAATTTAAAAACATAAGTGGTCAAGATTTTTATTTATTTATTTATTTATTTTGAATTTGAACAAGAAAGCTTATGTCATGAACAACTACAAAATTTTATATTAATGTCAGTTAAAGTGATGGTTAAGATTTTTTTTAACATTTTTTTTTTTTACATTGATGTTTTTAAAAAGAAAATCATAGTAGAGGGAAAAAAATATTTTTAAGTGGTATCAAAAGAATTTTACAAAAACTTTGAAGAAAGCTCACCTATTAGAGTTTTTTTTAAAAAAATTGGAAACTATTTGCAACTAGTGGGAGTTGAACCCATGTCACTTGGCAAAAAAACTAACATCTCAACCAACTAAGCTACCTAAAGATTATGTAATCTAGGCGCACAGTTATGAACTTATTTACTCAAAATGTAAAAAAAAAAAAAAAAAAATTTTTTTTTTTTTTTTTTTTTTTTTTACCATTGCCTGGGCAATGGTAGGCACACTACAAAATCCGCACCTGGGTGGGGGTAGGTTGTGGTGGGTGGGTAGAGGTGGGTTGAGATAGGTGGGTATGGGGTAGGGGTGGGGGAGTTGTTAAAAATAATTTTAATGAGTATTTTTTTTTCTTGACTAGGAGGGTGGTGGGTGGAGGTGGGGAGTTGTTAAAAAACAATTTTTAATATGAGTAATTATTTTTACCAAGGGGGGGGGGGGGGGTAGGTAGGGTGAGGTGGGAATGTGGGATGGATGGAGGGGTGGGGTGGAGTTGGATGTGGAATGGGTAGCGTGGGGGTGTATGAGGAGTTGGGTGTGTGAGTGAGGGTGTTAACATTTTCCGGAAAATTAAACACGGAGGAGAAACTTTAAGTCGTTTTACTTAGAGATTTGGGAGAAACATTTTTTCCATTTTCCGGTGCTTACCAAACACTGGAAAATGGTTTTCCTCCAAACAAATGGAACCTTAGTTGAAAGCTAGGCATTCATGTAGAATTGTCTATGCTCTGCAACAACAACAATAACAACAACAAAACCTTAATACCAAAACGATGTTGGCTCGACTATCTAAATGAATGCTGAATGCCTTCATTTATCATGTGCCATGTTTGTAAAGCCTAAATAACAGTGGCGAAACCACATTGTGCTCATCCTTTAATTTTAGAGCTATGCCATTTCATCACCATTAAATTTAAGAAAATACTCGGCCGTTGAAGAAAGATAGTCTCATTTAAATTACAAGTGAACTTTGACTAAACATTAATGTATTAATCATCCTAACGATATTCTAAAAATTGTTTTTGATAAACTACTTAATGATGTATCAATAACCAATGTTTAGGATTTCACTAAAATGATTAGATTGCCGTTAATGTATTGTCAAAATTCACTTCTCTTGACCTTCAAAATTCAAATGGGACTATCTATCTGGGACGGATGTAGGAATTTTTTTGCCACTAAAAACAGGGAAGGAGGTAGTAACATATTTACCACTAAAAGCAGTAGTTCTGTCAATTTTGACACCCCTTGGTTTAGGAAAAAAATACCACTAGACAGGGGCGGACCTTCACTATAACCTAGGGGTGGGTGCAAGTGCACCTGGCCAATTTTTAGGATTTAACAAGAAAAAATATATTATATGATGTATACATAATTGTGCACCTCCAAACATATTGCATTGCTAGCATAGATGGTTAGAGTTCAGCAGTCCCACCAGAGTACTAGTGTTCGAGTCATGGCAATGACGTTTTTAGTACTGCTATTATTTATTACAAGCTTCCCCTCTAATTTGGCCTTTTGAGTTTCCCCTCCAATTTGGCCTTTTGGGTTGAGAGTTCATTTTCCTTTTTTTTCTTTGCTTAGAATAACTATTGGTTGATATGAATTTTATTTTGAATGTATTAGTTTGCTCATAAAACAATAGTATTTAATATATATTTTTTTTCTCAAAAAGTAATTTTATTTTCAAAACTAAACCTTTAAAATTACTAAAATTTCAAAACCTACACTATATCATACTCCCTCCGTCTCAAAATGAATATTTTATAATATGTAATAGTGTAAAAGACAACTACAACTTAATTTGTAGTGTTATTTTTTTTTTTTCATTTTTTTAGTGTTATTAGTGCACCCGCCGAGCAGAAGCCCTAGGTCCGCGCCACTGCCACTAGATCATAATAATGAAATCCCGGCTTCAGCGCTTCTAGAAAATGGACTTTTATTTTGAGAAGGGGGGGGGGGGTGTATTACTTAACATTTTGTGCATGTGTGCGAGCTTTTTGAAGCTAAGTTTAAAAATCATTGCTCATCACTTTGTTTATAAAGTGAAAGTAATAAGTAATATGTGTAATTTGATATCACACTTGCCAAAAATATCAGGTGTTAATTTTCTTGTAACCCTTAATGTGAATAAGCGAAAATCGTCGTTCTAATGAGTTAAATTTAACTTTTGCAGATTCCAGTACGGCCCTTCAGACACAATGAGTATGAAAGGTTTATAACAACGGCCTTTCCGTACTATGGAGCTTCATTTTCTACGGTACAATTTGCGCCTCTCCCTCTCCTCTCTTTATCTACCCTGTAAGTTTGATTTAGAGCTAACCCCATCATTTGAACAATTGCAGATGGCCGGGTTCTTTATATTCAGCATTGTCTACCTCTTCCATAAGTAGATCACCTTCAGTGGAGCCCATAGTCTTAGCATGAGCGTTGTAACTTCTCTCCCTCTCCGCCTTTTTTCCTATATAATTTGTTAAGAACAGTCAACAATCTTCCCCAGAGTAGAAGAATTAATTTAGAGAAACATCAAATGTAGTACAGTAGCATAATCTGATACAACTCGTGGCCCTTTAGTTCCCTTTGAAATCCCTCTTTCTCATATGCCGGCACTTCTGCCCAACCTTAAAACAATATTAGGATTACGGTTTATAATATGATTCCGAACCCTTTAAAATGTTCGCCCGGGCATTTATGTTAATGAAGTGTCTATACCTCTAGTAAATAGACAAATCAAGTGCTACTGGATATGATTGGCTTGGATTTGGGATTTTTTTTTTTCTGAGAACATCTTAATAGTGAGGGTTCATGATGAGGGACACAAAAGGCTTTAGGAAAAGCGAATACTTGCATAAGAAGCATCATAATCATAATAATATGCTGACGCTCGAGGCGAGCCATTCAATTACAATTGGAGAGTTTGAATTTTTATTTTGGTAGTCTTGTAGTTTGTATTTCTGTACTAGAGTTACTTTGGTTAGTTAGTTACTTTGGTATTTTTAGTAGTTGCTGGCAAAAGGTTTTCTAGTACTCCATCCGTCCCAAAATGATCTTCTCATTTGAAATTTTTCATTGTCCCAAAAAGTTCTCGTTTCTACAATTCAGGTTTAAAAGTGCATAAACAAAGCATGATTAGTGAAGGAAGTGTTCATATCTTTAAAAAGTTTGAATAGTCAAATGAGAAAATCATTTTGGGCCGGAGGGAGTAGTTAATTAGTAGTCTTGCTTGTTTATTTATTTAGGACTCCTAAAGCATTTAGTTGTTAGTTGAAGTTTAGGAGATAGTTTCATTTTTGATTTAGGAATTAATTTCGTTTTAGGTTTAGAAGCGAATAGCTATTTTGTGTTGAATCTGCAACAAATACATTTTCCGTTCTGCATCATTAGTACTCATTCCATTCTACTCCCTCCGTCCCTATTTACCTTAAAAAATTTACCATTTTGGGTGTCCTTATTTACGTTACAAAATCCCAAAAAGGAAACTTTTAAACATTTTTTAAATAGTGGGACTCACTTGTCATACTCACAACAACTATCCACTTACTTTTCTCTACTCACTTTCTCTCTCCCACTCAACTATCTACACTCACAACACATCAACTTTACAATCATTTTCTTAATTTTTGTGCAAAACCTCATTTTTGTAAGGTAAATAGGGACGGAAGGAGTACATTTTATCTTTTTGTTCAAAAACTAGTCAACAAAAATGTTGCGGCGCATGATTAATAATCAGATCAGAAAACATAGAGAACCACTTTAGAGATTGAAAGTTCAAAATTTTTAAGACTGTAGCATCTGCAATGCTTGGAGGGACTAATACCTCAAATTTGTGATTTAAGAGGAAAGATAATTTTTAGCTTGAAAATCAAAAATTAAATAAAAAGCTAAATTCTTGTAAAAAACGCGTTTTTTTAACGCCAAGGAAAAACGGGTTTTTACGCTGCTGGTAACCTGCTTTACCTATGCACGCCTATGTTCTCTCGCCCATCTCTCTACACCAACCACCTTGAGAAACGACCGATGGCAAGCTGTTGATCCACAGATCCACAACCTCCCAGCGATCCAAACCCTAAATCCTATACCAAAACACTCAGCATTCGTAATTCACAAAAAGGAATCAATCAATCGACCCTAGGCAATTCGAATTTATCCTTCGAATCCTCCAATCGCAGTTTTATAGAACGATTGTTTGTGGTGAAATCAATCGATAATCAAGATGGTGTTGGCGCCTTCTTTCTATGTGCGACTACCATTGAAACAAATGTTTTCGCACTCCTGATACCGTTATCCACTTTAATCACATTCTTTAATCTTGCTTCAATGTTGTCAATCTTGTGAGAATCTTTACATTAGAATCACAATCTTTCATGTAAATTAGAGCTAAGCTGCAACTCTGCCATTATGAGTCCACAGTACACACTTTGAACTCAACGATGTTACACTTTAAGCGTGTGCTAGTGCAGGGTGTTAAGTTAGGAAAAATTAAGTGTCAGTGGACGTATAAAAAAGTATCTGTGTTAGTGTAAAAAAGTGTCAGTGTTAGTTAAAAAAGTGTCAGTGATAGTGTAAAAAGTATCAGTGTAAAAGAGTGTCATTTAGTGTAAAAAAAGTGCCAGTATTAGTGTAAAATAGTGCCAGTGGTAATGTAAAATAGTGCCAGTGTTAGTGTAGGGAAGATGAGGAGCGAGGGAAGTCAGTGTATGTATGTTTAAGTGCCAGTGGCCAAAAAAATAGTTTTTCCTTAAGCTTAGGAAAAACTAGTTTTTTATAAGAACTCAAATAAAAATCAAACATACCATTTTCACAACAATAAATACACTATAGATTTATCAGAACCTACCTGCAGGTTTCTTAGTTATTTGTATAACAACCAACTCTCAATCCCCTATAACGCCACTCTATTTTGTTTCTGTGTTTGTGGGGCTTCAATTTCTCTCATTATCCCCTGCCCCTCTCGCGCTCTTCAAACCCATAAGGAGAAGCAGCGGCGGACGGGTGAGGGGATGATGTAGACGAAAGTAATGGCGGAGATTTGTTTGAAGGGTGATAATTATAATGCGTATGACAATAACTGTAAGGCAAACTACTCGGGGGCTTCAAAGGGATATAATTTAGGCCTAGAGGATCCATTGGGTGTAAGGAAAATGATTTATCCTATTTAAGAATTGGATAATATTTGGGAGGCCTTACGCAACTTCTTCAAAATCACAATAACCGTAAGGCAAACTAATGGCCAGAGTGATGACGGTGGTTGCGTGTGTGAGGAAGGAGAAAAAGAGGCACACAGAGAACAACATATTGGTGTTTGTGCGGTGATGTGGCGGATTTTGTATATGTTATTTCCCTTACGCACCCTATGGACTCGTGCCCTTCTCTGCAGACGGGTGAGATGGAGGATGTCAATGCAGTTGGGTTTGCGCAGCAGGGATAGAGACCGATGGGTAACACCTATAACCCCAACTGGAGAAATCATCCTAATTTCAGATGGGGTACAGGTCAGCAGCAGAATCAGCCGGATGGTCAGGGACAACAGTTTGTTAATCAGCAGGGTTATCAGCAGCAGCAGCAGTACCAGGGTAATCAGTTCAACTATTATAGACACCATATGGGCGGCAGTGGCAGCAGCAGCAGCAGAATGCTCCGAGACAGTCTACAGAGGCATTGCTGAATTCCTTGGCTCAGAGTGTTAGCACCATGAACCATAATTTTCAGCAGTATCAGCAGCGCACAGATGCGAGCATTGGTAACTTAGAGAAACAGATGGGTCAGGTAGCTGATGTAGTGGGACGGATAGAGGCTAGGGATTCGAGGAAGTTTCCATCACAGACTGAACCGAATCCTAAGCAGAGTGCGCGATCACTCTTCGAAATGGTAAGGAGTTGCAGGATAAGGTTGTAGCTGAGGAACCGGAGGTTGAGGTTGAGATTTCAGAGCCAGTACAGAAGGTACCAGAGCAGACAGAGACTAAACCAGAGGTTAAGGCTCCTGTATATGAGCCTGAGGTTCCATTCCCGGAGGCCTTGAAAGAACATCGAAAGCCGGCGACTGACAAAGCTATTTTCGATACTTTCAAGAGGTTAGAGGTTAATATTCCCTTTTTGGACCTTCTTTAGACTGTCCCGAGGTACGCGAAGTTTTTGAAGGAGTTGTGTACTCTGAAGAGGAATCAGAAGGAGAGGAGTAAGAAGAAGGTTAAGGTTAGTGAGCACGTGTCTGCAGTGTATCAGAGGAAATTGCCTAAGAAGTGTAGTGACCCAGGGATGTTCGTGATTCCAGTTACTCTAGGGGATGCTTCTGAGCATAAGGCCATGTTAGACTTGGGGGCTTCAATCAACGTCATGCCCTATGCGTTGTTTGAAACTCTTAAGTTGGGAGCACTGCAGGACACCATAGTCGTGATACAGTTGGCGGATAGGTCGAATGCCTACCCGAAGGGATTGGTAGAGGATGTTCTAGTTCGAGTTGGTAAGATGATTTTCCTGGCGGATTTCTATGTGCTTGAGATGGAGACGGATCCAAAGGCCCCCATACTGTTGGGGAGGCCTTTTATGTCGACTGCTCGGACCAAGCTCGATGTGGCCAATGGTTCCCTAACCATGGAGTTCGATGGGCAAGTAATGGAGTTCAACATCTTTGACTCTATGAAATACCCTATTGACTCTATGAATTACCCTAAGGACTCAGAGTCATTGTGTTTCATCGATGTGATCGAGCCATTGGTAGAAGAGGTGCTTGAGGTGTCTAGTGGAGATGATGATCTCAAGACCGCATTAGAAAATGCTTTGGGGTATGCTAATTTGGAGTTTGACATCTCGGATTCTATGAAGGAAGCGGTGATGGGTCTTACAGAGAGTGATATGATTGCTACCGCGCCGGGTCATGGTCACATGAAGCTAGAGGTTCCGATGGAGAAGCTTGTTCCCTCTATAGAGAAGGCACCGGAGCTTGAGTTGAAGGTCCTCCCTGAGAACCTTAAGTATGTTTATCTAGGTGAGGGAGAGACGCTGCCGGTAGTTATTTCTAGCAAGTTGACTGAGGATGAAGAGAAGAGGTTGATTGAGGTAACCCGGGAGCAAAAATCTGCGATTGGTTGGACTATTGCCGATCTCAAGGGCATTAGTCCATCCTTGTGTATGCACCGGATCAACCTAGAGGAGGGTACGAAGCCGGTGAGGCAACCACAGAGGAGGCTTAATCCGCCAATGATGGAGGGGGTGAAGAAGGAGGTCTTGAAGCTACTACAGATGGGGATCATCTATCCCATCTCTACCAGCGAGTGAGTGAGTCCCACACAGTGTATGTCCAAGAGGGGCGGAATCACGGTCTCCTTAATCAAAAGGGAGAGATGGTTCCAACCCGGGAGAAAACGGGGATTCGCGTGTGCATTGATCTCCGGAGGCTAATTGAGGTAACTCGTAAAGACCACTTCCCCCTCCCCTTTATTGATCAAATGTTGGAAAGGTTAGCCGGAAGGGCGTATTTTTGGTTTCTTGACGGGTTTTCCGGGTATTTTCAAATACCTATTGCCCCGGAAGACCAAGAGAAAACTACATTTACTTGCCCCTTCGGCACCTTTGCCTATTGGAGAATGCCGTTTGGATTGTGTAATGCACCTGGAACTTTTCAAAGGTGCATGATGAGCATTTTCTCCGAGTGTGTTGAAAAATTTATGGAAGTTTTCATGGATGACTTCACTGTCCATGGAGACTCATTTGATGAATGTCTTGCTCATTTAGGACTAGTGTTGGATAGGTGCATTGAAACAAATTTGGTCCTAAATTTTGAAAAATGTCACTTTATGGTCGAGCAAGGCATTGTGTTGGGTCACGTTGTGTCTAAAAAGGTATTGAAGTTGACAAAGCTAAGATTGATGTCATTTCTTCACTTCCTTACCCGACCAATGTGCGTGAAGTCCGGTCTTTCCTTGGTCATGCCGGGTTTTACCGGAGGTTCATTAAGGACTATTCAAAGATTGCTTCACCTCTATGCACCATGTTGCAAAAAGAAATTGATTTTAATTTTGATGATAATTGCAAGCAATCTTTTAATGAGTTGAAGTCTAGGTTGACAACCACCCCCATTATTCAAGCACCCGATTGGTCTCGTCCCTTTGAGATCATGTGTGATGCTAGTGATTATGCCGTGGGGGCGGTTTTGGGTCAAAAAGTGGAGCGTGCCTCGCATGTGATTTATTATGCGTCTATGACCTTGAATGGGGCACAAAGAAATTACTCCACTACTGAAAAAGAGATGTTGGCGGTAGTCTTTGCACTAGAGAAATTTAGGTCCTACTTGTTGGGTAATAAAATCATTGTTTACACCAACCACGCTGCTGTTAAGTATTTAATGTCTAAGAAAGAGGCTAAACCGAGACTCATTCGGTGGATTCTCTTGTTGAGTGAGTTTGACATAGAGGTTAAGGACAAAAAGGGGGCTGAAAATCTAGTTGCCGATCATTTGAGTCGCCTTGTACTAGAGGAGGACAAGCCTTATAAGCAAGCCCCAATCTGGGGTGAGTTTCCTGATGAGGTTCTTTGTGCAGTTACTTCAGTTGCCCCTTGGTATGCGGACTTGGTCAATTTTCTTGTCTCAAATAAATTCCTTCAGGGGATGTCAAAATCTAAAAGAGACAAAGTCCGTAGTGAAGCCAAGTATTATGTTTGGGATGAGCCAAACTTGTGGAGGCATTGTGCCGACCAAGTCATTCGGAGGTGTATTCCCGATAGTGAGGTGGCCTCTATTCTGAAGTTCTGTCATGAGTATGTGTGTGGGGGTCATTTTGGTGCGAAAAAGACCGCTAGGAAAGTCTTGGATTGTGGCTTCTTTTGGCCAACTTTGTTCCGGGATGCGGTCACTTTTTGTCAGTCGTGTGATAGGTGCCAAAGGGTTGGTAATATTGGGCGCCGTGATGAAATGCCACAAACCCTCATTGTGAATTGTGAAATCTTTGATGTGTGGGGGATAGACTTTATGGGTCCATTCCCTAATTCTTGTGGGTTTGTGTACATTTTGCTTGCGGTGGACCATGTCTACCCGCACGGATGATTTAAAAGTAGTGGTCAATTTCCTTAGGATCAACATTCTTTGTTGGTTTGGGATGCCAAGGGTCATTATTAGTGATAGGGGGACTCATTTTTGCAATAAGACAGTCGAAGCTCTAGTTACGAAATATCACATCACCCATAAGGTGTCGACTGCTTATCATCCTCAAACAAATGGCCAAGCCGACGTATCCAATAGAGAAATAAAGTCCATCCTTGAAAAAATTGTGAACCCAAATAGGAAGGATTGGAGTCAAAGGCTTGATGATGTGTTGTGGGCTTACCGGACGGCATATAAGACACCGATTGGTATGTCACCATATCGATTGGTGTTTGGTAAACCGTGCCATTTACCGGTGGAGCTTGAACACAAGGCCTATTGGGCGGTCAAAAAGTTCAACATGGACTTAGAGGGTTCCGGTGAGGAGCGAAAATTGCATTTGAGTGAGTTGGATGAGATTAGGAGAGATGCCTATGAAAATAACCTTCTTTACAAAGAGAGAGCGAAGATATGGCATGATAAAATGATCATTAGAAAGGACTTTAAGGTTGGTCAAAAGGTCCTTCTTTTCAATTCCCGTCTTCGTTTGTTTCCGGGCAAGTTAAGGTATCGGTGGACCGGCCCTTATGTGGTGAGGGAGGTATCCCTGCTTGGGACGGTGGTAATCTCTAGTCCAAATGAGGACAAAGGATTCAAAGTTAATGGCCAACGGTTAAAACCGTATTTTGAGAACGAAGTCGTGAATACCGCAAATTTGGATGTGATTGATCTCCAAGACCCGATATATGTTTGATAGCTTTGGGTCCGAGTCTTGTCAAAGACTTTAAACTTTGATGCATGCCGGGTGCTTTCCCGGCATTGGGTCTAGCCAAAGACGGTAAAGAAGGGCGGCTAACCGGGAGGCAACCCGGATTTATTTGCTTATTTTATTGGTTATTGTGTATATTATGTTTTTATTTTTTGTATTTTTATTCATGTCTAGAATTGGTGCTACTGAAGGGTATATTTTTGTTTATGTGGGTGTAGGAAATCATAGCATGGGGGCACACTTGGTCAAAGCGGGGCAGGCCTGGAAAAAAAAAAAAACTGAGCATCAGGCGGAGCACAACTCGTGCTGTGTGGCACGACTTGTGCCAGGAATGGACAATTTTTTTGCTGCACGAATTGGATGGTTGTGTGCACAACCCCATGCCCTTGTCACGATTTGTGCCCACTAGCACAACCTGTGAAAAATCGGTGACCAACTTAGAAAGAAATTGAAAATTTGTTGCTGCACTGATGGATCACTTGTGCGCACAACCACATGCTTTCCCCTTTGCCCTAAAAAAAAAAAAAAAAAAAAAGGCAGACAACAGTTCCCAGTCCTCTCTCTCTCTCTCTTCCCCACAACCCATTTTCTTTCTTCTTCTTCCTTACCTCATACCCGCCGCCGCACCACTCTCCTCTACCACCATCTCACCACCGAAAATCGCAACCCCCTCCATTAAAAACCCTCACCCCCCCCTCTTTCTCTCTCTCTTTTTCCGTCTTTCTCTCTCTTTTCCCCTCTTCTATCAGCCGCACCACCCACTACCCATACCACCATCTTCCCACCACAAAACCACCTCCTCCTCCATTAAAACAACTCCTTCCCTCATCTTCTTCCTCCCTAACACCATCTCTATCCCCAAATCCCCATAATCAATCTCATTCACCCACTTCCTCTCTAACCCTAATTCGGCCCACCACCAATTTTCTTCAAATTACCCAATTCTTCCACCTTAAATCACTCTCTCCAACCTAAATTAGACCTATCCAAGCTTCCTAAACCGTCAATTTTGAATTTGGGCAAGAAACTCAAGAACCTTAATTATCAATTTTTGGGGCTTTTTGATTTCTCGTTCTTGGAGCAATTTTGGAGGGACAAGGAGCTTATTTGGGTATACTTGAGCGTGAAAAGGTACAATTTTTCCCATTCTCTCGCATTTACATTGTTGGGATTGGTACATTATTGGTTGAAATTTGTGGTGATTCGATTGATATTGTTGGAAAGTTTTTATTGCGTTGTGGTTGCGTTGAATCGATTTTGTGGTTATTGTTATTGTTTCTTGTTGTTGGTGAGAGTATTGGTGAGCGTTGAAATCATGCCTCCAAAGCCGAAGGGTAATGTTGGTCGAGGTGTAAAAAGGCAAAAACCGAGTATACTTGAACCACCTCCTCCTGAGGGAGACATTTTTATGGGTTTAAAGAAGTTAAATGATTCTCAGAAAAGAAATGGAAGAAGCTAGATCACTACAAACGCAAGTTACATATTACAAGGTTTTTGGATATGGGTCTCTTAGATGTTCTTGGGTTCGGGGTTCAAGTGAGACAGCTGATGAAGCAAACGGGGCTAGAAAAATTTGTGGGGCAAAGTGCAGCGGTATACAAGCGATACACGCTTGAGTTTTTGTCCACATTTGAGCGGGTGGAAGTAAAAGGGGTGCCTAGTATCCGGTTTCAGCTCAATGATCAGAAGAAGACTCTGTCATACAGTGAGGTTCGGGAGTTGTTTGGGGTGTCCGATCCAGCTGGAGAGTTTAAAGAGAAGGATCAGATGGCAGCTATTTTCTTCTTTGAGTTGACAGGCCTCACGTTCGCAAAGCCTAATAATACAGCGGCTAACCTCACTCACCCGGCTTGGCATTTATTTTATAGGGCATTATCTATGACCTTTCTAGGAAAAGGGGAGCCGGCCAAGTTGAACACCTTTGATGTTGCTATGATGAGAACGGCGTTACCAAATTCTACCACCATTCCAGATTGGGTTGATGCTTTCTTCGTTAAGTGCGCTACTTATGCGAGCCAGGATTGTGGTAACATTCCCGTTGGAGGTATGATAACCCTTTTAGTTGAGAAATTCACTCGAGACCATCCTGATGAGGTAGGGTTGATTGAGGGACCCTACTATTTTGATGAAGATTATATATGCCGATACGACGGTTTCAGCACTCTTCCTCCTATCTATGGTGCTGCTCTGAAATTTACTTATTGGGATAGGCATTATTTGATATGTAAGGAAGGGGCTACATTCCTAATGGGACCGGCCCCAAGGGATTGGAGAATGGTGGAAGTGGTTGATATTGAGGATCGAGAGGTTGTGCCCGTTGAAGGTGATGGTGATGAGGAGGTGGTAAGAGCTGATAAGGAAATGGATGACCGGGCAGCCGGGTCTAGTGCTTTCCGGAATGACCAGCTTCAGGAGATGATGAGTATGCAGTAGGCCCGATATGCTTATGAGGATCGTATTAGACAGGACCGATATTCTCTTGAAGATATGAGATGGGAGGAGACATGTGACCGGATTGAAGCTATTGAGGATGAGGTAACCACCATCAGTAAGAACCAGTTACATATGATGATGTGGATGCAACAATCAGAACCCCGGGATCTTCCGTCCGTTCCTCCTCAATTTTCTAAACGGATGGCAGACAGAAAATCTGCGAGGAGACAGAGACACGACACTAGACGGGCCCAAATTCAAAGTGAGGGTTCCAATTCTCAGGCCACGTGGCAGTGGCCACCACAGTGAGGGTACACCCTTTTTCCTTACGCTTTTACTGTCCTATATTTATACTATTTCACACATTGAGGACACTGTGTAGTTTAAGCGTGGGGGAGGGTTTGTATTATGTATAGTATGCATTTATTTATTTTTATGTTCTTAAAAAAAATAAAAAATTAAAAAAATATAGAGGCTAAGTGAAAACCCGAAAGGGCGCTTACGCAAAAGGTGAGATTTTGAATGATTTTATCATTTATACACCGGAGAGAAGTCATAAGGGGGGTAAGGAGTCTCGGGTTAGGATTTTCATACTTGGTGTAGGAGACTCGGTTAGAGTTGATTAGGATAGAAACCCTCGTTCTTTCTTGGAGTAATAAGGGGGTGTTGGTGATTTCACGAGGTAAGTTATGTCTGGAAACACTTTCTAGACATCAACTTCTTATTTTTACGAGGGCGATAGTAGTGTGAGACTAGCGTGGGGGAAACTTAGGACATGTTTAGTTCCCCGTGGCTTTTATGAGTGGGCCTTAGTCCGGATACGTTTTTTTTTCTTCACTATTTTGGAGTTTGTATCGGGCTCTGGCCATTGATATTTATTTGTTCTTGGTGTTTATGGGGACGGAGTTTCTTATACTCCGATATAGTTTGTTGACTTTTTGACTTGGAGGATTAGAGGAGATTAGGGGTCATTTTCTCCCATGCTACGCTGATTAGACCGGAGTTTAAAGTGGGGTTAGGATGTTACTCAGGGACGAGTAACGGTCTAAGCGTGTGGGAATTTGATGTGACGGATTTTGTATATGTTATTTCCCTTATTTTCCTACTTATTTTCCTTCATTTTGATATATTTAGACTAGATTTGATGTAATTGGGGCATTATTTTATCATTTGGGCTTTATTATAATCCGTGGGTAGAATAGTTGTTTTTATTTATTTATTTTTTCGGATGTAATTTTTGGTGAGCTTCAAAGTCATGTCTCGAGGATCAAGTCAAAGTCAAAGTCAATCGAAGCGGAGGGCAATTTCTGGAAGTTGAGGGACTGTTTTGGAATTTCTGAAAGTTAAAGGTCTGAACTGAAAATGGTGAAACTCCAGGGACTGAATTGCAAAAATTTTGGAAATCGATTTCCGCACCTGGGGAATTCGGCAGATCATGGCAGAGGATATTATTTCTTTTTCTTTTATTATTTTTATTATTCTTTTATTTTGATTTTTGAATATTGATTATTAGTTTAGAATTAAGATAGATTATGTTATCATTCTCCGTGGACGAAAAAAACACTACGTTCTTTTTCTCTTCTCTTTGGTTTTGTGCTTTTCGATGGAGAACTAAACTCCATTAATTTGGATTTGAGATCTTGATCCGGATTTTGATTTCTATTGAGGTATTTCTTTTTCCTAATTAATTCTTGTTCATAATCTTGCTTGTATTGATTTAGATTGATTTCTAGGGTTGATTTAGATTGATTTCTAGGGTTTGTAAATTTGGCCAATTTACTAGTCCTTTTTATTGATCTTTGCTAGATTACTCGTTCTGTGCCAGAATTAGGGTTTTCACTGTAGCATCTTCATGAATTGTATGTGCCATATAAATTCGGGAAGTAGGCGAGATTAGACGATTATCTAATTAACTTTAGAAAGCGTTCTTGATTTTAGTCTCTTAAAAACGTCATCAATTAATCTTTAGACATTTTCTGTGCCAGTTTAGGTTTAATTTTAATTAGGGTTTATAGTGAGTGTGTCACTGCTATAAACTAAACTGAAAGAAGAGACAGAGATTGAAATACATCTCGTAATCAAGTGAATAAAATTTACGGAGAAAGGAATTATCAGTGATATTAGAATTAAATTCCGGTGACAGTATCAAGTCTGAAGTTTCTTTAAATTATTGTTTCAAACACTTAGTTTATTTTTCCCGTCTTAGGAATTAATTAAAATCTCAATTTAACCCCCAATCTGGTCAAGTGACTGTTCGCAAATAATCACTGTTCTTCGTGGATCGACCCTAACTTACCCTAATTACATTATTAGTGGACGAGTTTAGGTCTAATTTAGTAGGCGTGCGACTAAGCCTACCATGCGGGCGGATGGCTAGTAAAGTAAACGATAAATTCATTTCATTAACAATAATAAAAGAGACGGCATTCTACAAACACCAGAGCCTCATGCCGAATATCAATAGTAGTTCCATGCTCAAACATAATGAATCTTCCGATTTAAATCTTGAGATGTTCGGATTCCACTCCAAGCAAAACTTGAAAACTGCCTCAATTTGGCATTCAAGAAATCCCTCGCCTGATAAGATTTTGCGTTGAGCACTTGGTATACTGAAAAATCCGGGTGAACGAGAAAACGCCTATCAGACATCCCAAAAGTCATGAAACATTCACGCGTAGGAAGAACAATGAGATCCACATCATTGTGAAAGATTTGGAGATTCGTCACAATTGCTTGATAAAAAAACAAAAGACAAATAAACGAAAAAAACATAGGCTCTCAACAAATGAGAGAAATACAAGACTCTCAACAAAGGAGAGAAATACGCAACTCTCAACAAAGGAGAGAAATCCAAGACTATCAACAGAGGATATATATATATATATATTTATTATAAGATGAAATTAGGGGCTAATGCCACTACATTTTCTACTTATCCATTACATTTTTTGTAAATTGACACAAATGTCCTTTTACATTTAAGGAATGAATGCAATATTTTAGTAGATACTCTAGATACTATAAATACTTTACATGTCAAATTAAATTTTAACTAATTATGAGGATGCATTATTTTCCGTCAAAATGCTTGCCATATTTAATAATAAATTCGAATTTTTAAAATAATTTTTATTTTCCTTGTAACTTAAAACAATATTTTTATTTTTGGCTTTTGATTGATGACAGTAAAATAATCCAATTATATGTGATATTAATAATTTTCTTTATAATAAGATTCTTGGAAATATTTAAAGTACCGTTGAAAATAATTATTGATTTTATGAGCTTGACAACATATTATTTAAAAAAAAAATCGACAATAACGAAAAATATTAGTTAGTAAGTTCACAACTTACTTTAATAGTTGAAAGTAATAAATATAAATAAATATTGTAAAATAGCCCAAAAAATATCACTTAATTTTTTATAATATGTTAATTAATAAATTCACCATTCAAAATTTTATAACTCTATTGCAAAATATATTGTTTAAATTATAGTTTCTTCAACACTTTGTCTAATCATTTTTATCTTTCTCTCTTTCACTTGTCTTTATTTGAACCAAGAGAGGAAAATAATAATAATTAATATACATAAATAAATATTTTTAGTCTCTTGCATATAAAAGAACTAGGTGACAGTTAAAACAAATAAAATAATATCAACATAAAACCTTGTGAACAAAGTCATTTTCTCATATTTCAAATATTAATGTTGAATATAAATAAATTACTTTAATGTTAACACTTTCATATCCATACTTTAATTTATTGCATATAAACATTTTATTTATCTTATCATTATTAAAAGAATTATTTTGAACATTGAATTTTTTTTTAACAAACAATATATAACTATAGATAATAATGGATGTACTCGATAAATAACTTTATAGCATAAATAATCTCTTTTTAAGGGCAAATGAGTCAAGTAAGTAATTCACTTACCAAAAATAACTATGATGTAGTGGATAAGTATTTATTGTAGTGGCAATAGCCCCTCTCAATTTAAAAACTCAACAACACAATAATTTGTAGATTGAGATTACAAAGAATTGTGTTGTTGGAAAACGAATACAACAAAAATTAATAAAGAGAAAATGAAAAAGGAGAAAAACAATGACAAATAGAGGTTGATTTGGTGAAAAAGATGAAGAAGATGAAAACGACTGGAAGAAACGGGAGAGAGAGAGAATGTTGGGTATGCCCACATATATCTCAGTTTTAGTGTAATAGGATTTATTAGATTTGATTGATCCATCACCTAAGTTCTATTTCATAGACTTTAGACCCACATGTAAAAAGTATTTATACTTCATTTTTTAGGATGTCCATTGTTATAGAATAAGCTTAGAAATAGGGCAAGAAGATCAAGATTAAAGAAAAATCACTCAGTGAGTTTGAGCCGCGCATATGCGCCTCATGCGCCACGCGCCATGCGCCTTTCTTTATTCGCGCCATGCGCCTTTCAGAGCGCGCGCATAAGGATTTCTTCCTAGCTATGTTACGCGCCTCTGCGCCCCTTGGTTTAGCGCACACATACTGTGTGCCTCTTGGCTCAACGCGCCTCAAAGTATTTATTCAACACTCAGTGATTTATTGAAGATTCAAAGACTTGAAGAGAATTCAAATTACGCCAATAATCCAACGGTGGTTAAAAGATGCATATGCGCCTAATCTGTTGACACGTGTCCACAACGGTCACATTTATGTTGAGTGTCAAAATGGCCATAATATATGCATGCTCCAATCAACGAGCGACAACACATCTTATCCACAAGGATCTCCAACGGCTAGTTTTTGGAAGTTCACTATAAATACCCCATAACTTCAACTTTTGAAGTTGCTGAGTTTGGCTAAGAATTTCAAGAATTTCTCTCTCAAAGCATTTGTTGAAGATTTGAAGATTGCCTTTGTTTTTCCAGAATTCCTCAAGAACATCTTCATACCTTCATCCTTAGCCCAGATCTTCAAGCTATAACACTTAGTTTTATTGTGCTCTAAATCATAAAGATCTAAAGAGCCTTGATACTAAAATCACACACGCACCTCTTTAAGTTTGATCACTTAGATCCTTCTTTTAGAGATACACCGGTTATTGTTTTGGATTTGTTCATTCATAGAATATTAGATCTTGAGTTAGTGTAGAAGCTCAAAAGTTGTAATTTGTAACACTCACTCATTATATAAGATCTCCATTAGAAATACAAGACTAACCATCTTGGTAGAAGACGTAGATCTTTCATTGATCGAACCTCTCCAAATAGCTTGTGTTATTATCTTGTCATTTACTTTCAAGTTATTATCTTCACCACTACTTGCTTGTTTACTCATTGTAGATCGATTGAACTGAATTGTGTTGTGTTGTTAACTCATTTTCCTTAGTTCCTTATTTCACCCACTTTGAGCCAAAATACTTAGAGTGTGTGTGCGCCCCCTTTTATCATTTTGCGCCTAGTTCTTAACTAACTTCCTCTGTGCATTTCACTCACTCAATTAGGCGCATATCATAACGCTTATTTGATAAAGTGCGCACTTGCAATTGAATTTTTCAAGGGTACGAAAAGAATTTTAAAACAGCTATTCACCCCCCCTCTAGCTATTTTCCATACCCTTGTTGCCCTTTGGGACCAACAAGTGGTATCAGAGCAAACACCTTTATAAAACGTTTTTTTGTTTTTCAAGCTTAACAGCTTGGGTGCCGATTCAATATGGCAAACTCAAGACCTTCGGCAACTGCTAACTACACACATGTTCCAGTTTTTGATGATGATCATTTCGACGTATGGAAATTCAGCATCTTGACTCATCTCAATCGATGAAAGACTTCATGACACCATGGTTTATGGACCTTACATTCCTATGAAAGCGAATCCAAATCCGTGCACAAATGCTGTTCAACCAACCGTCAAGAAACCAAAAGAGGAATGGACTGAGGAAGAAACAAGAAGAGTTGCAAATGATGGCAAAGCAAGAAACATACTTCTAAGCACTCTAAGCACGGCTATGAAACAACAAGTCATGCATTGTGCTACTGCAAATGAGCTATGGGATGCTATTGAAGAGAATATAGAAGGAGACACCGTTTGCAAGGAGAACAAGAAATATGAAGTGCAAAAGAGATTCAATAATTTCTCCCAACTCCCCGGTGAAACCTTAAGACAAACTTATGAACGCTATTGTGAAATCATCAATCTATGTATTTCACTTGGCATGAAGTTTTCGAACAAATATTTGAATGTAAATTTTCTTCAAGCTTTTGGCTCCAGATATCTTCATAAATCTAGCGCTCTTAAAGACGCCGGAACTTTAGACGTTTGGACTTTAAGAAACCTTTATGCAAATCTCAAGGTTTATGAGCTCAAACTCCAACGAATCAGCGAAACTGAAGGAAAGTCAAAATCTATGGCTATGGTGGCGCACAGAGAAGCTGCGCCTGCGCCTGCGCCTGCGCCTGCACCTGCGCCTGCACCTGCGCCTGCTCCTGCGCCGGTACAAGATGAGAAAAGTTCAGATCCAAAAATTTCTACTTCTGAGCTATTAGACATGGGTGATGAAGACATCGCTTTATTTGTGAAGAAATTCCAGAAGTTCAGAAAATTCTCAAAGCCCGGCTCAAACAATCAATTCCAAGGATCTACCAGCAGAGCTCCTCAAAGGTTTACTAGGAGCAATGATTCAAAAAAAAAAGAAGATCTTGTTTGTTTTAATTGCAGGAAACCCGGACACTTTGCATCGAGCTGCCCAATTCCCAAGTTTGAATATATGCAGAAGAAGAGCAGCCATACTCCCAAGTTCACTCCCAAATTCACTCGACACAAGGGAATGGTTGCGGAATAAGAAGCACCAGAAAATGAGCAGAACACTTGGATTGAGACAGACTCAGATGAGAGCGATGAAGATTTCGATGATGGACTCGTTTGTTTGATGGCAAATGATGATAAAGTTGATACTTATGATTCTGATGATGACTTCTCCAAGGATGTTCCTGATATGAATGCCTTGAATAAACCTATCAAGAAATCTGCAAGTTTTCAAGAAGTGAAAAGGAAGAAAGGACCAACCATCAGCGAGCTCGTTGAACAAGGATTTCTCACTCCGGCTCAAAGCGATGGTGGATTGTTATTTTCAAGATGTGATCTGAGTGCAAGAAGCAAGCTCAGAAAAGGCAACTACATCAGACCTCAAGTTGAACCAATTCCTACAATCAATCATGATGAGGACATTGCCAAACAAGAAAAGCTATTCTTAGAAGCCGAAAAGGTAATTAGTAGATTTGGCAAAATGAAGGAAGCTTTAGCACTATCATGTGATGAAATTTCCCAGCTTAAGACCGAGAAAAATGTTCTTCAATCTGAACTCACCCTCCTTAAGGAGCAGATAAAGAGCATGACTCCTCTTACTGATAAAAACACTTTTCTAACAGAACAAAACTCACTTCTTAAAGTTCAAAACGATGAATTGGTCATTCAAATTACTAATCTTGAAAAGATTACAAATGAGTGGTCCAATTCTCGTGTCACTATGGAGAATATATTTGAGTCCCAAAAAGTCAGTGGTGATAAAAGTGGCTTGGGATTCTCATCAACTAGTGACAACTTTAAATGTGATGTTTGTGCTGAAAGAGATAGTGAATTTACTCATCAACCAACTTTTGAAATTCCTAAGGAAAAACATTCTATTTCAATGGGTAAAGGACAGGAAAAAGTCAAGAGACAAACATTCCATTATGTCTACCCAACGAAGCAATTTGGGAATGCTAAAGGGAAAGATATAGCTACAGATGAACCATCTCCTAGCAAAATCATTCTTGAAAATAGGCGCGCTCCTTCTCCGAGTGCTCATTATGCGCCTAAGAGCCACGCGCCTCATCGCCGTGCGCCTCCTATCCCTATGCGCCCTCCAAGAAAAAGCGCTCCAAAATTTCAAAAGAAAGATTTTGTTAAGGCTAGTTCATCTGACCCAAAGAAGAATGCCATCCCTAAGAAAAGTAAAGAGTTTGTGAAAAGTCACGTGATTTGTGGCTTTCATCATTGTTCCATTTGTGATTGTTCAGGACATAAGGCCGTGGAATGCCTTTTGCGATTCACTCCCAATGCCAAAGGACGTAAAAACCCTAAGGTCAAGCAAGAGTGGGTTGTCAAAAGTTGCTAACCCTAGGACCCAAAAGGAATAAAGGGGACCTGCTTAAATGTTTATATTTCAGGTTCTTTGCTTCATGGATGGATCTAAATCTAGAACATATGAATGGATTCTCGATAGTGGGTGTTCACGACACATGACTGGAGATGAATCCTTATTAGAAGATGTCCATGAAGAAAGAGGTCTCTCCGTAACATTTGGTGATAATAACAAAGGTCAAGTTGTAGCATATGGAAAGCTCAAGAAAGACAAAGTGTGCATTGAAAGAGTCTCACTCGTCGAAGGGCTCAAGCACAACTTATTATCCACATCTCAATTCTGCGACAAAGGATTAGAATGCCATTTTACTTCAACGCAATATCTTATCAAGAATGGCAAAACTGGAGCTATCTTACTCACGGGATATCGTAAGACAAATATTTATATTATTGATTTCCATAGTATGAACTCTAGTACTAATCTTTGTTTTGTAGCAAAAAGTGTGAGCGAAAATAGTTGGCTGTGGCACAAGCGCTTAAGTCACTTGAACTTCAAGTATCTATCTAAACTCAGCAGGAATAACCTTGTTAAAGGACTTCCCAAGGTTGCTGATCATCATGACAAGAAGTGCGCCGCGTGTCAACTTGGCAAACAACCGAAGCAGTCATTTTCAAGCAAGTCAAATCCTTCAACTACTAGATGTTTGCAATTGCTTCACATTGATCTATTTGGACCAGTTACCACCGCAAGTATTAGAAGAAACAAGTATACTCTAGTTGTGGTGGATGATTATTCAAGATATACATGGGTGGAGATGATGATTACAAAAGATGATTGTTATGATATTCTCACTACCTTATTTCGACTGCTCCAAACCCAAAAAGAAGATGACATCGTTAGTGTTCGATCCGACAATGGAACAAAATTCAAAAACAACGGTGTTGCTCGATATTGTGAAGATCATGGGATAGATCACAACTTTTCAACCGCCGGAGTCCCTCAACAAAATGGCGTTGTTGAAAGAAAGAATAAGACGTTGATTGAAGCGGGAAAGACGATGATAGCTGAACCTAAATTGCCTAAGTACTTTTGGGAAGAAGCTATCAACACTGCATGTTTTACTCAAAATCGTTCCCTCATCAACAAACTTTACAACAAGACTCCGTATGAACTTTGGCGTGGTAGAACTCCCAACATTGCATTCTTCAAGATCTTTGGTTGGAAATGTTATATCCTCTACAACGGAAACGAACATAGAGGTAAATTCGATGCCAAAGCCGACGAAGGTATTTTTGTTGGGTATGCCAAACACTCTAAAGTTTTTCGTGTTTTTAATAGAACTACATTAGTGATAGTTGAATCTGTACATGTTACATTTGATGAACATTCTCTCCTTGAGCCACATTTGGCTCCAAATGTTGCCGATGATTCTGTTGAGCTTAATGATACAGGTGCTCCTATTTATGTTGCACCCACTCAAGATCAGAATCTATCAACACAAGGAAATTCATCTGCATCAAATGCGCCTAATTCAATTTATAATGCGCCTGGTGAATCCTCTACTGCGCCTCATTCCAATGATGCGCCTCATGATTCCTCTCGCGCGCCTATTTCCACTGCTGCATCTGGTGTTAACCCAAATTTCGATTCTGAGCTAGTTCAACCCCCAAATTTTAATGACTTTGAATCTGGTGAATATGTACCAATTGAAGACCTTCAAGTTACTACGACTCAACCTAACTTACCTCCTAAAATTTGTGAAGCTAGAGGTCACCCAATTGCTAATATCATCGGTGATCTACAAGTTGGTGTTCGTACAAGGAGAGCTACAAACTTTGATGCTTACACTGCTTTTATCTCTCAAATTGAACCGAAGAAGGCTGATGAAGCGCTCCAAGATCCTAATTGGTTTGTTGCAATGCAAGAAGAACTCAATCAATTTGAACGATGTAAGGTTTGGACTCTAGTTCTAAGACCAAATGATCATGGAGTGATTGGTACGAAATGGGTGTTCAGAAACAAGATGGACGAGAATGGAACCATCACGAGAAACAAAGCAAGGTTGGTTGCACAAGGCTATAGGCAAGAAGAAGGAATTGACTACGATGAAACTTTTGCGCCCGTAGCAAGACTTGAAGCTATCAGATTATTTCTAGCTTACGCCGCTCACAAGAACTTCAAGTTATATCAAATGGATGTGAAGAGCGCGTTTCTTAATGGTGAACTCCAAGAACAAGTCTATGTTGCTCAACCACCTGGGTTTGAAGATTCACAATTTTCAAATCATGTGTACAAACTCCAGAAAGCTTTGTATGGACTCAAACAAGAACCAAGAGCATGGTACGATACACTATCCAATTTTCTCATCGAAAAAGGCTTCACTCGCGGTAAAATCGATACAACTCTTTTCATTGCCAAACATAATGGTCATAAATTACTTGTTCAAATTTATGTTGATGATATTATATTTGGTTCTACTAATGAATTGTTGTGCAAGCGCTTTGAGAAACTAATGAAGAGCGAGTTTGAAATGAGCATGATGGGAGAACTCACATTCTTCCTCGGGCTTCAAATCAAGCAAATGGATGAAGGCATATTCATCAATCAAGCCAAATACACAAAGGACTTAATCAAGAAATTTGGACTTGAGAACACCAAAGCATACGATACTCCAATGGCCACCGGCAACAAACTCGACAAAGATTTAAAAGGTAAACGTGTTGATCAAACGCTCTATCGAGGTATGATTGGCTCACTCCTTTATCTTACTGCTAGTAGGCCCGATATTATGTTTAGTGTTTGTGTTTGTGCTCGTTATCAATCCGACCCTAGAGAAGCACACTTAATTGCTGTGAAACGTATTATAAGATATCTCTCCGGTACTGTTAACCTTGGACTTTGGTACACCAAAGATTCGAACTTTAAACTTGTAGGCTATTCAGATGCGGATTACGCAGCATGCACCATTGATAGGAAAAGCACTAGTGGCACTTGTCATTTCCTCGGATATCGACTTGTGTCATGGGCAAGTAAGAAACAAGCTTCTGTATCTGTCTCAACAACCGAAGCCGAATATATCGCTGCGGGAAGTTGTTGTTGTCAAATACTTTGGATGATGCAGCAATTGGTGGACTATGATATCATCGAAAAAAATTGTCCCATCTACTGCGACAATACATCAACAATTGCGGTTTCTGAAAATCCTGTCATGCGCTCAAAGACCAAGCACATCGACATCAAATATCACTTCCTCAAAGACCACGTGCAGAAGGGCAATATTCATTTGGAACACGTGGGAACCGACTATCAAATCGCCGACATTTTAACAAAAGCACTTGACGCGAAACGGTTCACGTTTTTGAGAGGTGAAATGGGTATGCTTGAACTCAACTAAATTCAATATAGTTTTGTCAATACTAATGATTTTATGTTTTGTTGAGTTATGAGTAAACTAGGTTCAAATGTTAAATCATTTCAAAGTTTCAAGGAAACTTCATGCGCCATAAGATTCACTGTGCGCGCCTCACTATCCTGCGTGCCTAGCATCTCATGCGCGCTTAGCATCTAATGCGCGCCTAGCATCTATTGCGCTTCAAATGCTTATGCGCGCTCAAACATCTCTGCGCCCCTATTACGTAATGCTATCTATATCATTCTGCGCGCCTTGATGAATAATGCGCCCCTTCATGCGCGCATTTACTATTGCGGCTCATTCAATGTTCAAACATTTAATTTCAATGATTGAACGTATCAAAGTTTCACAAGTACCAGGTATGATTGTTCTTATTTATTGTTGGAATCTATGTCTTTTGACATTCCTTTAATTGTTCAAGGGTACTTGTGCAATTAAATTTTTCCCTCATTTTACGTTTTTCGAAAAACTTTATTTTCTGGGGTTCTTGCACCCCAAACTACCAAAATAAATGTTTTTGGTGTTTGTGCAAAAATTAGTCAAAATTGCTCATACACTTAAAGGGAAAGTGGAGCAGTTTTTCAAAAACCCAAGATGTCACATCAATCGTACCTTGTGTTATTCAGCATTTAATGCCCTTCTAATCCCCAAAATCCCTCATAAATGCGCCGTACCTTTCTGTAATGATGAGCCGTCTTTCAAAATCCCTCATTAATGCACATCTTTTCAACTTCCCATCTTTTTAAATTTTTGACCCAATTTTTTCCCATATCAGTGCAAAATTTTAAACCTAACCTATATATATTCATCATCACCAACAACCTCTCCTCTTCCTCTCTCTCTCACCCGTCAACTCTCTATCTCTCTCTGCTCTCTCATTTCTTTCTCTCTCACTCACAGTCGATCTTCCTCACTTTCTCTCTATATATATTTCTTATATTTCTTCTTTTAATTCTCATATATGGGTCCTAAGAAAGCATCAACATCTACACAAGACGAAATGGTATGATCTCTTGAACCTTAATCTCCTTATTTTCCAGTTTTTTTTTTGTTCATTCGCCATTTTCAAACCGGAGTTCGTTTTTCTTTGATTTTTCACGTTATGATTCTCCCTTTTTTTTTATATCGTTTGTTGGGTTGTGTTCATTTAATGAATTCGAGTCTTTATAATCCAACATCTTTACGATTAATGCTTTCATTTTTGCGAATCTGAATTTTTGGTTTTCTAAACTTTTCAAATTTTCGGTTCTTCTTTTGTTCATTGTGCTTTCATTGTTGATTTGTTCATGTTTTTGTTTACATATTTAGATTCCTCGTTGTCATGCGGTCGTTTTGATATATTATTTGTTTGTTTTGGTGAAGTTTCATGATTTTCGTGTTCTTGGTGTTCTTCGAGCATTCAAGGGTCGTTCTTCGTTATTCTTGCATGTTTTGGTCTCTAAAATTTTCTATCTTGTTTTCGAAAATTTGTACTTTTTGATTCTCATTTATTTCATTTGAATGCTTGTTATTTTGTTTTTGTGTGTTTTTTTTTCTAAGATAAAATTTTCACACGATATGCGCCTATATACATCATTATGCGCCTAATTTCTTTTATGCGCCTGAATGCTTTCTGCGCCTCTACTTGTATATGCGCCTAAATCATTCTGCGCCTAAAACCTTATGCGCCTAACTTAGTACTTAGTCAAATTTCGTTGTTTTAATTTTTCCTTAGTATTTACATAGAACCATAATATGAGCCTTGTAACCCTATGCGCCTTTAAAATTTCATGCACCTAATCCAATCATGTGCCTTGAATCTCTATGTTTTTGTGCGCCTGATTCTATTATGCGCTTCTCAATTCTTTACGCGCCTATGTTACTTTGATCATCTTATGTTTCTATGCGCCTCTGTCACTTCTAAAATAAATCAATGTTTATTTTTTTTCAGGACCTTGCAAATTTCAAACTCGAAGAAACTCTTGATCTATTAGAGTTATCTGGTGAAGATATTGGAAGAGAGATCATTGAAACCTTGCGCGTTGCTGGTCTGCTCCCTTTATTCACTATGGATCAGACATTTTATTCTCCGCTCCTCGTGGATGAGTTCTTTTCCACCGCTGTTCTAGTGGAAATTGATGTTAATGGACGCACTCACTACAGGATTGAGGCTCGCGTTCAAAATATTGACATCCGTATCTCCTCTTATGTAATTCGAAATTTACTCGGTTTTCCGTCTACGGGTGACGATCGAATTATTGGGCGTCCGATGACTTATTCTATTGATGATCAGAACAAGATGGTTGCTACTCTTCTAAATATTCCTACACTTCAAAATAATATCAAAACCACTGAAATTCGAGATGGTGGAGAAGTCTTGACTCATATAGCGCATTTAGTGGGAACTTCTATTGTATTCAAAACCGGGAACGTGAACCGATTCACGGTGGAACAATGGGAATACACCGCTGCCATCATGGCCAAAGAGAAGCTTCACTGGCCTCACATTTTGTTCAAAACGTTGCGTGAGCAGATTGACAAGTATGTGAAGAACAAGAATGATGGAAAGACCAAGTTCCGCTCTCACTGCCTTCTTCTCACAAAACTTTTTCTAACTTATCCTGAGTTAGTCAAATTTTTGAATGAGAACCCTGAGTACAAAATTGATGATGTTCCAACTTTTGGAAAAGCGAACTTGGATCTCAAAAAGCGCAGAAAGAAGCCTGCAAAGCGCGCCAAGGGAATTCAGATCAAAACCGTTGAAGGCTTAGTCGATGAAGAAACCGAATCAGATGATGCGCCAGTTCTTAAAGGCACACCAATAAAGAATAGCGCAGTAACTGCAAGCGCAAGTCAACGCGCTGATCCCTTGCCAGGAGCAGAGAAAAGCAAAGGAAAACGGGTGGTTGATGACCCTCCTCGTGCGCCTATCAAACGCACGAGATTTGAATCTGATGAAGATCGTGATCTAAGGCTAGCGCAGGAAGCCAGCAGACTTGAGGCTCAAAGGAAAAGAGATGAAGATTTTCAAGCCAAGGAAGCTGCTGAGTCAGAGAAGCTAGAACGCAAGAAAGGCGCTGGTTCAAGCGCTGATGTTGAGAAAGGCCCTATTGTTCCTGCGCCTACCCAGCGCGCGCCTACTCAACGCGCCCTCGCTCCCCGTGCGCCTCCAGTCCTCAAAGTTCAAAAGACCAAAGTGTTAAGGGAACAACTCCATTCTGATCTTTTTGGCGATGATATTTCAGACATAGATGAACCATTTCAGGGGGAGCAAGAGACCATTCCTCAGCGCACTCCTTCTCCAGTTGCGCCTCCACCTCCTTCTGGACCAGATCTAATCACAACGGAAACAGTTGGTGATGAAACTGAAGATGACTATGCGTCTCCTACTCTTTCACCTCCTCATGCGCCTCAACCTCCTATTGCGCCTTTACAATCGGATGCGCCCCAGTCAACCCCTGCGCCTCCTCCATCTGCTCCAGATTTGAGCGAGGTACTTTCTATTCTTCAATCTTTGCAGCAGGGGCAAGCAAATTTAGAGCAAGGTCAGACTCAGATAAAGTCTCAATTTGAGCTTCTTACTTCAATGCTTACTGATCAATCTGAAGAGATTGCTGCCATTAAGGGGGAGATGAATTCACTCAAGGACAAACTTTCTGCTCCTACTCCTCCGGCGCAGACTCAGGTACAACCTCATTCTGATCAGGCGCAAACCACATCTTCTGCGCCTACTTTCATACCTCAGTCTGCTGCGTCTCAATCCAACATGAACGTGTTAGTATCAAAGTTGGATGTTTTGAAAGAATTGGTTGTTACTCACTTCACTGCTGCTCACTCAAGCTCAGACAGACGCGCCGATCACATTTCTTCTGACATTATCACGGCTCAAAATGCCATTGAAGCTCATCTTCAAATCTTAGAAGAAAATATTTCTCAACAGCAGCAAATCACTCAGCGCTCCATTGATGAGTATCAAAACATCAATGTGAATCACTTGAGTTACATCAGAGACGGTGTCACTGCCACTCACTCTAGCGTCACTGACACTCAGGGCTTAGCAAACCGTAGTCATCAGCTCGCTAAACAGATTCAGCGCTCCGTTTCTGAGATCGTTGAAGGATTGAAGGACGACGACGCGCCTCCCAACCCTTAGTTTCTATTTTGATTGTAAGTTATTAGAATCTTTTGTGATAGAAACTACTCTTTTGTGTTAGTGATTTTGTGCTTACTTGTTTTAGCACCTTTTGTTTTTGTTCTATTCAAAACTTGTAATCTGTAACTCATACACCCCAAGTTTTAATGAGAACAATGCATCACTTATTATCAAACCTTGTTCACTCAAACTCCTTGTTTGTAGAACAATGAAAATTGTTTAAATTCATATGCATCATATTGAACTGTTTCATACTTTCATGCATTGAGTTTTAAACTTGGTTTAAACACTTTTCAAAACTAAAAACTCATATATCATTTTGAATGTGTTAAACTGTTGTTTCTATCTTTCCATATGTAATGTGTTATCCTTTTTGGAATAGATTAGAAATCTATATCTTGGACTAGTGTGTGCATTAACTTGAGACATGAATTACCAATTTCATTCATTTGGACATGTTTTTATCAAGTATAATGTTTGTCATTGATATAGCAGGTAATGGCATCAATCAAATAGGGGAGATTGTTGGGTATGCCCACATATATCTCAGTTTTAGTGTAATATGATTTATTAGATTTGATTGATCCATCACCTAAGTTCTATTTCATAGACTTTAGACCCACACGTAAGAAGTATTTATACTTCATTTTTTAGGATGTCCATTGTTATAGAATAGGCTTAGAAATAGGGCAAGAAGATCAAGATTAAAGAAAAATCACTCAGTGAGTTTGATCCGCGCATATGCGCCTCCTGCGCCACGCGCCATGCGCCTTTCTTTATTCGCGCCATGCGCCTTTCAGAGCGCGCGCATAAGGATTCCTTCCTAGCTATGTTACGCGCCTCTGCGCCCCTTGGTTTAGCGCACACATACTGTGTGCCTCTTGGCTCAACGCGCCTCAAAGTATTTATTCAACACTCAGTGATTTATTGAAGATTCAAAGACTTGAAGAGAATTCAAATTACGCCAATAATCCAACGGTGGTTAAAAGATGCATATGCGCCTAATCTGTTGACACGTGTCCACAACGGTCACATTTATGTTGAGTGTCAAAATTATCATAATATATGCATGCTCCAATCAACGAGCGACAACACATCTTATCCACAAGGATCTCCAACGGCTAGTTTTTGGAAGTTCACTATAAATACCCCATAACTTCAACTTTTTGAAGTTGCTGAGTTTTGTTAAGAATTTCAAGAATTTCTCTCTCAAAGCATTTGTTGAAGATTTGAAGATTGCCTTTGTTTTTCCAGAATTCCTCAAGAACATCTTCATACCTTCATCCTTAGCCCAGATCTTCAAGCTATAACACTTTAGTTTTATTGTGCTCTAAATCATAAAGATCTAAAGAGCCTTGATACTAAAATCACACACGCACCTCTTTAAGTTTGATCACTTAGATCCTTCTTTTAGAGATACACCGGTTATTGTTTTGGATTTGTTCATTCATAGAATATTAGATCTTGAGTTAGTGTAGGAGCTCAAAAGTTGTAATTGTTAACACTCACTCATTATATAAGATCTCCATTAGAAATACAAGACTAACCATCTTGGTAGAGGACGTAGATCTTTCATTGATCAAACCTCTCCAAATAGCTTGTGTTATTATCTTGTCATTTACTTTCAAGTTATTATCTTCACTCACTACTTGCTTGTTTACTCATTGTAGATTTATTGAACTGAATTGTGTTGTGTTGTTAACTCATTTGCCTTAGTTCCTTATTTCACCCACTTTGAGCCAAAATACTTAGAGTGTGTGTGCGCCCCCTTTTATCATTTTGCGCCTAGTTCTTAACTAACTTCCGCTGTGCATTTCACTCACTCGCTTAGGCGCATATCATAACGCTTATTTGATAAAGTGCGCACTTGCAATTGAATTTTTCAAGGGTACGAAAAGAATTTTAAAACAGCTATTCACCCCCCTCTAGCTATTTTCCATATCCTTGTTGCCCTTTGGGACCAACATAGAAGTTGGGAGAGAAGTTGAACATTAGTGGATGGCTAGTAAAGTTGATGGTTGTGTTTGGGTGATAAAAAATACAGCAAGTAATTTTTTTTATTTTCTTTTTATAAATATGTAATGGAAAAATAATTTGTTGAGTGAACTAAACTAATTGTCTACCTTAGTGCAATTTGAGCCTCATTAATTTGACAATTCATTTTTTTCAGTTTACAAATGTCACCATTCTACTAATGGTTTACTACCTCCGTCTCAGAGCAAGTGTCCACCTTTTTTGCATGTTAGCACGAATGAGCTTTGAGCTATAATTTTAGGTTGATTTAATTATTATAATAAAAATATAAAACTTGTTTCTTAGACACCATTATATATATTATCAATAACAATTTTTAAATTTTCATTAAGATAATTAAATCAAACTAAAGTTATTGCTCAAAGTTCATTCGTGCTAACATGTAAAAAAGGTGAACACTTACTCTGGGACGGAGAGAGTACTAAACAAAGAGATTTCTTTAAAGTGTAAAAAAAATCAATGATCTTGGTAAAACATTAGTCAACTAGTTTTTGGTGTTAGACTTTTATTTGGGCTTGCCATTAATTGTGAATTTATTTTGTTTTAATAAAACGAGTTAACCATTATAGTTCTATTGAGTAGAACAATGCACGATAAGCCCAATTGTTATTATGATCTATTTATGGGCTTGTGCACACTTTATTGTATGATGTGGGTTGTAATTAAGTGTAGGCTTTAGCCCAATTTAAGTCCGTGATGGAAATGACACAAATTGGAGTTTCTATTGAATAAGGATATTAAAGTCCTTATTGAACATGGTTATTGGTAGACCTGGCAATTCCTGCTCGTTACCCGCTAACCCGCCCGACCCAACTCGTTAATATTTTTGGGTTGAGACGGGTTACCCGTTTTAACCCGCGAAGATTAACGGGTTAAAGCGGCTCAACCCGTCTTACCCGCTTCAACTTAAAACGAAAACTACGCTCTTCAGGAAACTCTGATTCAACCCCAAATTTTTCGCCTCCGCGTTCGTTCTCAACAGCCGGAGGTTTTTCCAAGGTGTTTTCCGGTGTGATTGTTTCCTCCTCTCCGATCGCCTCTTCTCTCTCTCTCTCCTCGCCAAGATCATGATTGTGCGTCGGCGAGTCTGTCGTTCTCTCTCTCTGCAAGTATCGGCATCTTCTCCAACCCACCTTACTTATTCTTGGCTTCTATGTATCTGCTTTTCCTTCTTCAATTAGAGAAGTAATTTGGTAAGATTTCTTGCTTTAAATTGAATTTCGAAAGAGAAAGAAGAGAGATGGATTGAGTTTTCATTCTGTGAAAGAAATAGAGGAGAGAGAGAGAGTGACTGGTAAAACAGGAAAGGAAAAGAAAAGGAAGTTTCCAAGAAATTACCTCCGTTTGCTGTTAACAACATTTTTTTTTTTTGGGAAGGTTGTACTTTGGAAAGGAAATTTCCAAGAAGTTACCAATGTTTGTTGTCAACATACAGCAGCATCATCACGCAAAAAAAAAAAAAAAAAAAAAAAAAATCATACTCAAAATGTCACGGGTCAACCCGCCAACCCGCCCCAACCTGACCCGTGTGACCCGTGAAATTAAACGGGCTAAACGGGTCCGACCTGCAATAACCCGCCAACCCGCCACAACCCGACCCGACCCCCTCGATTGACAGGCCTAGTTATTGGTTTCCTAAAAAGAAAAGAACTACTAGGTCCATTCCTCATTCTAAAACCCTGGGCCTATATATATATATATATATATATATATATATATATATTGGTTGTTCCATTAAGCCATTGTCCATAGCGAATAGTAGGGAAAAAAGATCTAGTAGCCATCTCTGTCCTCGTTCTTGTTCAAATTATCGCTTCCGCCTAGTTCAACGAAATAATGAATTCGGGTATGTAATTTAGTTATTTACTAGGTGAATACCCGTGCGATGCACGGTTTTTTAGTTTTTTTATTAAATTATTGTTATTAAAAATCCATTATTTATAAATAATATTCATCCTTTTTATTTAAAACTTTAAAATGACAAAACATAATCAATTAAACTTAAGAATATATTAAATAAAATGAAATTGAAATCTTGCAATTTATTTTTTGTCAGTTGTTTATTTTAGCAAGAAAAAAGGTCATTGGTTTAATGTGTTTTATTTTATACTTATTTAAGACATTCGTTTAAAGATCGTCTCACTTCCAATTTCAAAGTCACTCAATAGAATTTTACTATTTTTTTAATTATCTTATTAGCGCTAGTTAATTATAAATTCTTTATTGAATTTTATTCTATAAAATAATACTCCTTCTGTCTTAAAATAGATGTCATTTTAGAAGTTAATTTTATCTCAAAATACTTATCGTTTTGCTATGTTAAAGGCTTTATTGTTGTTGAATACCAATTATAACCTTATTAACTCTTACGCAAACATTTAATTATCTAAGTAATTGGATTATCTTAGGGGTATATTATATTTTTTCACATGCATTAATTACATTTTTTAATATAATATGTATAAAAAAATTCAAAATGACATCTATTTTAAGACGGTAGGAGTATCAAATTTTAATTGAATCTTCAAAAATCAAAGCGTGAAGGCTTTTTTTTTTTTTAAATGAAGTGAGTACTTGTCTTTATGAATATATGATTGTACTAACTCTAAATATCACTATAGATATTATTCTCATAAAAATATGTAAAATTGCAGTGAGGGAAAAGTGAGGGAAAATTATTTTGGTTAAATATAAATCAATTCAATACTAACTATTCTTGAATAACTTTTGCCTATTCTTTAAAATCAACTAAGTTATATAAATAAATAAAATATTTAACCAATTATAATTTGAAAAGGTGTATATTTATCTCTACTAAGGAAATTTATAATTATTTGAGCATATAAGTTTCTTTTTTTCTAAGAAGAGTAACTATGACTAAAGTAAGACTTTGATAGACTTATATAACATGAATTAACTGTAAATACATAAATTGAATTACAATACTCTAAGACATGATATAATAATAAGACTTTGATAGACTTATATAACATGAAATCCACCTGACTTTTGCACTTTTTGATTGTTTTAATACCATCAGCTTCTTTAGGTTTTGATTTTTTATCTTCCTAATATATTCCTAGTAATTGTAATTAATAGCTATAGTATTTCATCAAGTTGTTGAATGAAATATTGGTTTGATTTGAGGTTTCAATTAACAACCACTAATTAGCTAGGGTGAGACTACAGTCCTCCTGGTATCCACTCCCCTCTCTATCTTCAATCCGTCCAAATCTGTATAATTCAACAAAACCTACAAACAAACAAAATCAAAGAAATGTTAAGTCTTAAAAGAACTCAATTCATTATTATCTCGTTAGTTAAATTGCAAATATGAGCGGGAAAAAAAAGTAAAAAAATTGAGAAATCACAAGTAAAATGAGACGTATCAAAATAAAAATAAGTCTCATGTAAGGTGGTACGGAAAAAGTATATAATATACTATAAATATATATAGAGAGAGATGAGGAGAGGACATACCAACTCCATTGTTATGGTAGGAGAGGAGAGAGAGGGGCGGCCAAGGGGAGAGATATTGGTTTGATTTGAGGTTTCAATAACTGGCAAATAAAAGGGTACATCAATCCGGATAGTGAGGTGTGATTTTATAAGTGTAAGCAGAGGGAAGAAGAAAAGGCGAAGAACATTTGTGCCTGATTGAGAAGTGAAATGAGTGCTATTTGTATTAATTATCTTGTTGCAAAAATTAAAAAGGAACAAAGAAACAAAGAAAACTGGTCATACCCGGTCAAAGGTATCAATTAATTTGAGCCGGATTTTTTTTTCAATCTGGTGCTGTCATTAATTAGCATTCCTACATTAAATAACAATGGCCAGCTTGTTGTAGAAGAAGATTAAATTTTTGGAGGGAATTTTTTTAACCAGAAGCTGCCAAGTGGTGTCGCTGATGTCAGCTGGTTTCTGGTTTAGTATTATTATTATTATATAGATAGATTATGTGTCTTATAGTTCATATGTGATCATTAAATATATTCTTATAATTGGTATCAGAGCCAATTCATATGAATATAAGATCATAAGCTTTTCATCAGAAGTGTCATTGGATTCGTAGTCTCGTTTGATTCATAATTTGATTCATGAATTGAAAGATACTTTGTACGCTTAAGGATATCTGCATACTTTTGGATGATACATCATTTGTTGATATTCTTTGATGTCTCTGGTGTTGGATATTATGCTCTAGGCCTTTGAAAAAGGCCTATGCGTTACATCATATCTTCATTGTTATAGAGATAACAAACCCGATTATTATATCTTTTGCATGTTTATTACAATAATCATTGTCCCTCTAGCACTTATGAAGGGCTAGCATGAGTTTAATGGATAATCATATGATGATTATGGTGCATAGGATGCGGATTAAACTTGTGGGTACTTGTTGGAGAATAAGGTACTGGATAGACCCATTATGAGATTTATGTCATGGTCAAATGTCATAATTAAATCTCATAATAGTTATATCATTTGATATCCTTAGACCTGAGATTATCATGGTCTTCCACATGATGAAAATTATGTTTGACATAGTCAAACGCTACCTTTAACCAGGTAGTTATAAAGGCTATGATTGATATAATCGGATTCTTGTAGGGAAGAATGATAATTCAAGATGGGATTTGTCCCTCTCTCAAGAGAGATATCTACTTGGCCACTCGATGAGTGAGATTGATGATAGTGTATGGCCATACCCAAATGAATTGATGTGTTCAATGTCATTTGCTCATATCAATCTACTCGGGTTCGAGAAAGTATTGGACAACATAAGTTGACTTGGACCATGACTTATGTCTAATATGATATCGCGTGACAAAGGGATTGTGATATGTTCTATAAGGTAACTTTAGACTTTCAAAGTTATACTAATTGGGTAGTCATAATGGCTTGCTAGAGTCTGCTTATGACTTACGGATTCTGAATGGTTCCGACTCGTTGCCAACTTAGTATAATCCTATTGGGTCACACACAATAGAACGAATTTGAAAAGACTGAAAATCTGGGAATTAATGAACTGGCACCGTACGGCTTTGTGGAAGGCGCACGGCTCTCCCCCCCCCCCCCCCCGAGCCTCGCCAGATTATTCATATTTCTTGTGTGACAAGGAATCCCGATCCCAAACGGAATTAGGTCAAACCCTCATATAAATATATGCAGCCGGGTTTGACAACCTCTAATGTTGATTTTAGAAATCACATCACATTGTTTTAGAAACAATAAAATATAGAGAGGTAGGATTATTAGTTTTGGAATTTAGAATCATCAAAACTCAATAATCAAAGAGCAAAATAATTCCTATGAAGAAATCGTTTCTTCATCAAGCCTTGGATCTAGCAATCAATCAAGAAGGTGTTCTTGAGTCCGTTCGACGTGTGGATACCGATAGAGAGTGTTTGCTTTAGCACCTTAAAGTCCGTGTTCATGGATTCGATCTTCAAGGGTATGTTTCTTTCATCTTGTATTTAATCTAATCAACATGGACGGATCCATGACTCATGGGTGTTTGATTTCATATGTTTATTCCGCTACGCATGATGCATCAAAACTTTGTTGGTAGTGGTGCCCTAGGCACGTTTAATAAACGTTGTAATTGTTATCATTTATTTCATATCAATAAAGATATGTTTTGATTATTATTATTGTTCATGTTTACTTATAATAATCTCCGTCCCTAGTACTTGTTAAGCACTAGTATAAAGGCTAAATGATCATGGGATGATCATGTTAGATTTATGGGTACTTGTTTGGAACAAGGTACTGGACATGACCCGCTGTATGAGATTTATGTCATGGTCTATGTCGTACATATATCTCATATTAGTTATGTCATTTGAATCCTTAGACATGAAGTTATTATAGTCTTCCACTTGATGAACATTGTGTTTGACATATTCAAACGCTACCTTAACACGTAGTTATAAAGGGTATGATTGGCATGATCGGATTCACGTAGGGAAGAATAGTAAGCTAAATGGATTTGTCCCTCTACGGAGAGATGTCAAGCTTGGGCCTCTCGTAGGAATGATGTTGATGAAATGTTCGGCCGGACTCAAATGAATTGATTGGATCAATGTCATTTGGATTATCAACATATTCGGAGTCGAGAAAGTATTGAAGAAAATAAGTTGACTGTTTGACCATGACTTGTGTTCAATGACATCGTGGACAAAGGGATTATGACATATTCTAAAGGAATGCGAACTTGTATCTAGTTATACTATTTGGGTAGGTGTGACGGTTTGCTAGAACCTAATCATATCTTATGGTTTCATGTTTGAACCCATTGCCAACTTAGTGTAATCCTAGAGGGTCACACACAATAGAACGAATCTTTAAAAGGACTAAATTGGAATTTTGGAAATTCTGGACACTCTGGGGAAGTGGGCGACCGCACAGTGTGGACTGGGCGGCCGCACACTTGGCCCATTTTTGTACCAGATTGTTTCAGATAGCTGTGCGACCGCACAGAGGCTTTTGGGCGGCCGCACAGTTCTGTCGGGAGGCAGATTCCTAATTTGATTAGAAAACGAATTTTGGACGGATTTTGACACAAGTTTCCTATTTGGAATAGGTCCTACTTGTGTATAAAAAGCCAAATCCGGCCAGCACTCTAAACGAATGATTTTGTGAGTCTCAAAGAGTTTGAGAGAGTTTTTATTTTGTTCTAAGACATCCTTGGTTGAAGAACAAAATAATACACAAAAGAAAAATTCTATATAGTTATATCAATTGTGAAAGTGTGTTTCATAGTTGTTGGTCTAGCAACCAATATCAAGAAGTGTTCTTGATATTCGTTCGTGGTGTGGATACCGCTAGAGGGTGAAGCTCATCATCTTCAAAGTTCGTGTTCTTACTTTTTCCGTGATCAAGCTTCAATATCTCCACCAAGTTTAAAGACCAAACTCCAAGCCATCAAGGGTTAGTCTTTCCATATTCATGTTGTGATATTTGATTTAATCATATGAATGGATCTGTGGGCTTTGGGTTTCAAAATTTTAAATGCTAAATTCCGCTGCGCATGTTACTACGAAACCCAACAGTGGTATCAGAGCCCCGTTCATGTTGATTATTTCAATACCTAGATCATGTTATGTGTATATAAATTGTTTATGTGCCTTGCATGGTATGAATATTGGAATATATGTTGTTTATGTGTTTTTGTGATTTTATGTGGTTTATTGTTTTACAACTTTAATCACACGATTCAATCGCAATAAATAAATTATGGTGGATTCAGAATTGTTGGTTATTAATTTTTGATTGGATCAAAGTTTTAATAATCGGGGAAAAACAATTTTGAGACAAAATTTTCAAACTTGAAAATTCTGCACCTTCTGATGGCCATGGGCGACCGCACAGAAGATTCTGGGCGGCCGCACACTTTTTGGGCGACCACACAGATCTTTTTGGGCGGCCGCACAAAGGGATCAGAAGGTCTGACTTTGGTCAAAAACAGAATCTGGAATTTTTCGGAAAAAAATCAACAAAACCAGTAACAGAACCAGTCCAGACTTGCTGATCTGGAATGGGTTTTGGGTAGTTGGTTTGTGTGTGGATTTTGGGGTTTGATTTTCCTATTTGTTTTGGTCTTGTGATTCTAATATTGGTTCAAGGTTTGGATGGCTAATCTGCGTTCATCGAGATTGTGTTTCCCAAACTTGATCGCAATCAAAGTTTCAAAGATAAAACGAAGTTAGAATTATGAAGAGTTCATAATTGCTAAAATTGAGAAACAAAGTTCTTGATTCAATGATTGGAGATCCATGTGGAATTGTGAATGCAATTGGCCTACGTTCATCGAGACCATCTATTGCTTAGTTTCGGCCACATGGACTACTTTCTTGGTTTCTTGAATTAGTGCGGGATTGTGGTTGCCTAATGGCTTAGTTCGACCGCATTTCTTGTTGTCTTTATTTGGAAATAATAACCGAAGTTGAAATAGTCTCATCCTCATAATTATAGAAAAACTAATGACACATAAATATCATGCTTAAATTAATGGAGATTAATTTAGTGGCTAAACTTGATGTGTAACATGTTTATATTATGTGCTCATAAATGTGTTATATGCTATATGTGATGAACCTTCAAAGAAAGTTTTAAGTCCTTCATTGCCATGCCATGATTAAAACACTTGTTTATATATGGGTGATTTTGATGTGGGTTCGCCTCCGCGAAGTGCATTGATTTTATTCATGTATGAGCAAGATGAGGTTCATTAATTTAATGTGGGCTTGCCTCCGCAAGGTGCGTTAAATTGAATGGTTCCTATGCGTTTAAAATGGTTGGACTTAATTAGGCGTCAAAACAGTTTTGGGCCTAGGCAAAAGATGAGATTAAACATGCTTTTTGAAATTGGATTTCTCAAAGAATCTCATAAAAGGATCTAAGAACCATATGTGATATGATTGACATGATTGTCTACCTAATTAATTTAGTTTTGAGCGGTCCGCCTCCGTGGACTCAAAAGTTAAATTAAAGTTGGATCTTAGCCCAATTAAATTATATTATACATTGGATGTATATGAAGGTTATATAATTTAGTGGGAGTATTTTGTTTGAAAAAATACATTATTTACCTCTTTAATGAAAACCGGTACTTATTAAATTTTGGAAATTTTGCATATTTGTAGATAATGACTAATAACACTCAATCAATGTCGTTGCGATCGATCCTTGAGAAGGATAAGCTCGAAGAGAATGGTACTAACTTTATGGATTGGATCAGTAGCATAAGAATCGTTCTTAGGTAAGAAGATAAGTTGTACATTCTCGATGGGCCTCTCCCTGCTGAACCACCGCCTACTGCCCCTAGGGTAGAAAGAGACAATTACAAGAAACATCGTAATGATTCTAGAGATGTAAGTTGTCTCATGCTTGCTTCTATGTGTTCAAAACTCCAACAAAGTTTGGAACATTTGGAAGCCTATGAGATAGGCGTGGAGTTGAGAACTATGTTTCAAGAGCAAGCTAGGCAAGAGAGGTACAAGACCATTGTTGCATTCACTACTTGTAAAATGAATGAAGGGCAACAAGTGAGTCCTCACTTTCTTAAAATGAAAGGTTATGTAGAGCACCTTGAGAAACTTGGCTATCCAATCCCATTGGAGCTAGCCACGGATCTCATTCTTAATTCATTGCCTAAAAGTTATAATCAGTTTGTGATGAATTATAACATGCATGGAATGGATAAGAATCTCTCTGAGTTTCATGGGATGCTCAAAACTGCAGAGATGAAAATTGTGGAGAAAGGTTCTCCTGTGCTCTTGGTTCATGATGGGAAAAGGCTAGTGCCAAAGGAAAGGGTAAGGCAAAAGTTGTCAAACCCAAAATAAGCAAGGCAAAGGTTGCCAAAGCTTCTGAGGCAAAACCTGATTCACAAAAGGATGCAATCTGTTTCCACTGTCAAGAAATTGGTCATTGGAAACGTAATTGCAAGGCTTTCTTGGAAGAGCAAAAAAAGAAGAAGAGCAGTAAGACTGCGTCGACTTCATGTATCTATATGATAGATATTCTCCTTTCTACCACTGATTCTTGGGTATTGGATACCAGATGTGGTTCTCACATTTGTCTAAATGTGCAGGGACTAAAGAATAGGAGACTGCTTAAAGAAGGTGAAGTAGATCTACGCGTGGGGAATGGAGCAAGAGTTGCAGCATTAGCCGTAGGGACTTATGAAGTCACTTTACCTTCCGGATTAATTCTTGTTTTGAACAATTGTTATTATGTTCCGGATTTAAGCAGAAACATTATTTCAATTTCTTGTTTGGATAATGAAGGTTTTAAGTTTCTTATTGAGAATAAGAAATTTTCTATTTATTTAAATGATGTGCTTTATGGTATTGCTAATTCATTTAATGGCCTTTATATCTTGGATGTCAAGAATGAAAATAATGACAATGTCTATCATGTAAATAAGAAATCTAAACCTAATGATGTAAATCATACTTATCTGTGGCATTGCCATCTCGGTCATATTAATGAGAAGCGTATCTCAAAACTCCATGGGGACGGACTTTTAGGTTCATGTGACCTCGAGTCATATGATACTTGCGAGTCGTGTCTTCTTGGAAAAATGACTAAGACACCTTTTACCAAGTTGGGTGAAAGGGCAAGTGACTTATTGGGGTTGATACATTCCGATGTATGCGGACCATTAAGTAGCAATGCTAGGGGAGGATTTCAATACTTCATAACCTTCACTGATGATTATAGTAGATTTGGGTATGTTTACCTAATGAAACATAAAAGTGAAGCATTTGAGATATTTAGAATATTTCAAAATGAAGTAGAAAAACAACCTGGCAAAAGTATAAAGGCACTTCGATCAGATCGAGGTGGTGAATACTTAAGTCAAGAATTTGATGATCATCTAAAGAATTGTGGAATAGTATCACAATTGACTCCACGTGGAACACCACAATGGAATGGTGTGTCCGAGAGGAGGAATTGAACTTTGTTAGACATGGTTCGATCAATGATGAGTCAAGTTGATCTTCCAATATCCTTTTGGGGTTACGCCCTAGAAACCGCTGCTTTCACACTAAATCGTGTTCCAACTAAATCGGTTCAAAAGACTCCATATGAGATGTGGAGCGGAAAGAAGCCTTGTCTGTCTTTCATGAAGATTTGGGGTTGCGAAGCTTTTGTCAAAAGACTTATCTCAGACAAACTTGCACACAAATCTGATAAATGTATTTTCGTGGGATATCCTAAGGAAACTAGAGGATATTACTTTTACAACCGTGAGGACAACAAAGTGTTTGTTGCCCGAACTGGTGTCTTTCTAGAGAAAGAGTTTCTCTCCAAAGAAATCAGTGGGAGTAAAATAAATCTTGAAGAAATTCGAGACCCAGAAAATAACATTGAACCAATAGTGGAACAAGAACAAGAACCACAAGGAGTTGTGGAACCTGTTCAAAATACACAAGCAACTCGTAGATCTAGTAGGTTACGATCCGAGCCCGAGAGATATGGATTTCTCGTAACGGATAGTAATGAGGTAGAAATCATTGAGAATGATGAACCGTCAACCTACCAAGAGGCGATGTCTTCTCCTGATTCGGACAAGTGGCTTGGAGCCATGGAATCCGAATTGCAATCCATGCAAGACAATCAAGTTTGGAATTTGATTGATGCGCCCGAAGGTGTAAAAACCATAGGATGCAAATGGGTCTCCAAGAAGAAGACTGACATGGATGGGAAGGTGCATACTTACAAAGCTAGGCTTGTAGCGAAAGGTTATAGGCAAGTTCATGGTATTGACTATGATGAGACCTTTTCACCCGCAGCAATGATCAAGTCTATAAGAATCTTGCTTGCCATTGCCACATATCATGACTATGAAATATGGCAGATGGACGTCAAAACCGCTTTCCTGAATGGAAAACTTCAAGAGGATGTGTATATGACACAACCAGAAGGTTTTGAACAAGATTCTAAGGTATGCAAATTGCAAAGATCCATCTATGGATTAAAGCAAGCTTCAAGGAGTTGGAATCTCCGTTTTGATGAATCGGTCAAAGAGTTTGGTTTCATCAAGAACGAAGATGAGCCTTGTGTATACAAGAAGATTAGTGGGAGCATAGTGCTATTCCTTATTTTATATGTGGATGACATATTGCTCATTGGAAACGACATTCCTACACTTCAGTCTGTGAAGACTTGGTTAGGAAAGTGCTTCGCAATGAAAGATATGGGTGAAGCCGCATATATTCTTGGCATTAAGATCTATAGAGATAGATCAAGGAGGCTACTTGGTTTAAGCCAAAGTACATACATTGACAAGGTCATTAGAAGATTCCGTATGGAAAATTCTAAGAGAGGCACCTTGCTCGTGTTACATGGAGTTTCTCTAAGCAAGACTCAATGTCCTAAGACAAAAGATGAGCGTGAGAAAATGAATGATGTTCTATATGCTTCGGCAATTGGATCCATCATGTATGCCATGATTTGTACTAGACCGGATGTATCTTATGCTTTGAGCATGATAAGTAGATTCCAATCCGACCCTGGCGAAAATCATTGGATAGCTGTAAAAGCGATTCTTAAGTACTTGAGAAGAACTAAAGACTCGTTTTTGGTCTATGGAGGAATGGAAGATGATCTCGTTGTAAATGCTTACACGGATGCAAGCTTCCAAACCGACAAAGATGATAGCCGATCGCAATCGGGTTTTGTGTTTATGTTAAATGGTGGAGCTGTAAGCTGGAAGAGTTCCAAGCAAAGTACAACCGCTGATTCTACAACAGAAGCTGAGTATATTGCTGCATCGGATGCTACAAAGGAAGCTGTTTGGATTAAGAAATTCATAACTGAACTTGAAGTGGTTCCTAGTATTGCTAATACAATAGACCTTTATTGCGATAATAATGGTTCTATTGCTCAAGCAAAGGAACCAAGAGCACATCAGAAATCCAAACACATACTTAGACGTTTTCATATCATTCGAGAGATCGTTGATAGGGGAGACGTAAATATATGCAGAGTACATACTGATGACAATGTTGCGGACCCGCTAACAAAGGGACTTCCACAAGCTAAACATGATGGTCATGTTAGGTCCATGGGTATTAGATACATGGGAGATTGGGCCTAGGGCAAGTGGGAGATTGTTGGTAGTGGTGCCCTAGGCACGTTTAATAAACGTTGTAATTGTTATCATTTATTTCATATCAATAAAGATATGTTTTGATTATTATTATTGTTCATGTTTACTTATAATAATCTCCGTCCCTAGTACTTGTTAAGCACTAGTATAAAGGCTAAATGATCATGGGATGATCATGTTAGATTTATGGGTACTTGTTTGGAACAAGGTACTGGACATGACCCGCTGTATGAGATTTATGTCATGGTCTATGTCGTACATATATCTCATATTAGTTATGTCATTTTAATCCTTAGACATGAAGTTATTATAGTCTTCCACTTGATGAACATTGTGTTTGACATATTCAAACGCTACCTTAACACGGTAGTTATAAAGGGTATGATTGGCATGATCGGATTCACGTAGGGAAGAATAGTAAGCTAAATGGATTTGTCCCTCTACGGAGAGATGTCAAGCTTGGGCCTCTCGTAGGAATGATGTTGATGAAATGTTCGGCCGGACTCAAATGAATTGATTGGATCAATGTCATTTGGATTATCAACATATTCGGAGTCGAGAAAGTATTGAACAAAACAAGTTGACTGTTTGACCATGACTTGTGTTCAATGACATCGTGGACAAAGGGATTATGACATATTCTAAAGGAATGCGAACTTGTATCTAGTTATACTATTTGGGTAGGTGTGACGGTTTGTTAGAACCTAATCATATCTTATGGTTTCATGTTTGAACCCATTGCCAACTTAGTATAATCCTAGAAAGTCACACACAATAGAACGAATCTTTAAAAGGACTAAATTGGAATTTTGGAAATTCTGGACACTCTGGGGAAGTGGGCGACCGCACAGTGTGGACTGGGCGGCCGCACACTTAGCCCATTTTTGTACCAGATTGTTTCAGATAGTTGTGCGACCGCACATAGGCTTTTGGGCGGCCGCACAGTGCTGTCGGGAGGCAGATTCCTAATTTGATTAGGAAACGAATTTTGGACGGATTTTGACACAAGTTTCCTATTTGGAATAGGTCCTACTTGTGTATAAAAAGCCAAATTCGGCCAGCACTCTAAACGAATGATTTTGTGAGTCTCAAAGAGTTTGAGAGAGTTTTTATTTTGTTCTAAGACATCATTGGTTGAAGAACAAAATAATACACAAAAGAAAAATTCTATATAGTCATATCAATTGTGAAAGTTTGTTTCATAGTTGTTGGTCTAGCAACCAAGATCAAGAAGTGTTCTTGATATTCGTTCGTGGTGTGGATACCGCTAGAGGGTGAAGCTCATCATCTTCAAAGTTCGTGTTCTTACTTTTTCCGTGATCAAGCTTCAATATCTCCACCAAGTTTAAAGACCAAACTCCAAGCCATCAAGGGTTAGTCTTTCCATATTCATGTTGTGATATTTGATTTAATCATATGAATGGATCTATGGGCTTTGGGTTTCAAAATTTTAAATCCTATATTCCGCTGCGCATGTTACTACGAAACCCAACAAACCTAACATCTGGAACAATTCTTATGGCACTTCCTGTTATAAACATGATTTAGGCTTACTTGATAATCCATCTTGACCTTATACAATTGCATGTTGTTATGATTGTGTCTGTTTCATCACAGACAGGCTCTTCAATAAATAATCTTATAATTTTATTTTCCTATTTTCTTGTACAGTCTGGATTTAATTAGTCTCTTTACCTATTTCTTTAGCCATGAGTAGTATAAACAATTCAACTAGAATAATCAGCGGCAGTTATTTTTTTGTACGTAAAAAGAAAGCTTATCTAGCTCTTTTTCTTTTTCTTTTTCTTTTTCTTTATTGGATGTATTATACTGCTTATGTGCAGAACTTAATATGTGCAAACTCACAATTTTCTTGGCCACTCCGAGCACATCTATTTAGAATATTATAATAACATCCTGATTTTGATCCCGCACAAAAGGGTAGAGTGTTGCATTAGGATGCTTCTAATGAAATTAATATAAAACCAAGAGGCTTTAACCAATGAATCCTTCAAAGAAATAAAAACTACCTTTAAGGACTAATATTTTCAAAACTACCAAAAAGTCTCTGAAATTTTCGCTGAACAGTAATGCCCCTGGATGTGAACACACCAATACATGGCAGCTAAGCCTAAAGCGAGGATGCTTCCTGCACTTTCTCCTCTCTCTATTCTCTACTTTCTCTCTTTCCTCTTTCCTCTTTCCTCTTTCTCTCTCTTCCTTTTTCTTTTCACCCAAAATTTAAAAATACAATATCTCAAAGTCTAGAAATAAAAAAAAATGATCTGAAACCACCATTTTATTTGTGTTGTCAATACGAATTAAACAAGTACACTCAACACATGATTAAGATTTTAGAAATAAAAAAATTCATTTTTCACTTGTAAAAGTTTGAGAAAATCATTTTTTATTTATCAAATGATTTCACAGTTATTTGATTCCACAGTTATGTGATTTCACAATTGTAAGATTTTACAGTTGTATGATTACACAGTTGTGTGATTACACAGTTGTATTATTTTTCACTTGTAAAATCAGTTCTCACTTGATTTCACAGTTGTATGATTATATTGTTGTGTGATTTCACAATTGTGTGTTTCTATATGTTCTTTAAACAATTGAGAAATGAATTTATTATAATTGATACTCAATTTCTTAGATGTTTAATAAAAAAAATATATTCATTTCTCATTTGTTCATAATTGAGTCTAAAAACTGATAAGCTCATCTCTCAATTTTTAACAATTGATACTCAATTTCTCGATAATCTTAAGATAAATTGATTTCACAGTTATGTAATTTTACGGTAGTGCAATTTCACATTTGTGTGATGTTATATATATGCTTTTTAAATAATTGATGAATCAATTTATCGGTTGTTTAAAAATAAATATTTAGTTGATAATGCATTGCCACATAACATTTAAACAATCGATAACCCAATTTTTCACTTATGTCTTACTTGTGAACGACTGAAAAAAATCATTTATCACTTGTTTAAAGTTAAGAGAACGGAGTTACCACAACTTTATGAACAACTGATGATTGAAATTTTCAATTATTCAAATTTCACATTTGTTTAAATTTTAACTGAAATACTCCCTCCATCCCATTTTAAATTGGAAAAAAATGTTATGGCACAATAATTAAGTAAAAAAGTGAAGGGTGATGTGTTGTGAGTGTAGATAGTTGGGTAGGAGAGAGAAAGTGAGGTATGGAATGGTATGTGGGTTAGTTGATATAAGTATGACAAGTAGGTCCTACTAATTAAAATTATTAAAAACTTTCCACTTTTGGATTTTGCAACTTCTATGAGACACTCAAATTGACAAATTTTACAATTTGAAATGGGACGGAAGGAGTATTCAAATTTGCTTGTCTCAAATGTATGTAAAAAAAAAACAACCAGTTTTGATGCTTACCTTTTTTTTTTCCCACAACAAATCCTTAATATAAGAACCAACAAAATTAACATAAAACTAATTTTTAATCCAAAATGTACAACTGTAGCATAACTAGTGCTTTTAACATTTGAAACTTTATTTAGATAATACTACTTTAGGAGTCTAGAAAAAAAAAAAAAAAACTACTCCCTCCGTCCCAAAATAATCTTTCACATTTGACTACTCAAACTTTTTAAGGATATGAACACTTGATTCACTAGTCATATTTCGTCTGGGAAATTTTAAGCCTAGGTTGTTGAAATGTGAAGAATTTTTTGGGACAATGAATCATGCCAAATGAGAAGATCATTTTGGGACGGAGAGAGTAGTAAAAAAGAACCAAACCCAAAAATGGCTAAAAAGCTTATTGCTTCTTGAGACAACAACAGCCTTCCCTCAGCGTCAAATGGTCTTGGTGTGTTGACCATGCATTCGGAGACCCCAGCACCGACGGAGCCTACGGTGATTTGATCGATCTTCTTCAAGCGCTCAAGATTCTCATTTATCAAAAAAAAATTAGAACCCATAGGAAAATATTTCCAAAAATTACAACATCACCCACAATTTCACCCAACTGCAACACATTTGAACGAATCTCATACCCAATTTCAGATTTCTCCATAAAACCCTAATTCACTGGAAATTCAAATCAAGACTGCAATATCTTATAGGTTCTTTTCGTTGGAGTGAAAATCGATGGTCAATGTACATACGTGAGAGACACCAGTAGAGGGGAAAGGCTATTGTCGGAGAATGGGCATTGAGCTTGACGACCAATAATGGAGACGTTTATTTGCCGTTGTTGATGCGCCGACGTAATTTGAGGATAAACGTATATAGTGAGTTTGGGGTAGGGGTAGTATTGTCATTTAAAATTATTATAAAGAGGGTCAGGGACTCTATGGTCGTTTTGATTTCAATTCTGGGACCCTAAGGTAGAATTCAAAATGTGCTGTTTTTATTGGAAAATTCCACTCTACCTCAGGGACTTATTGGTAAAAACCCATTTTATTATTGTAAAACTATTATTTATTCATAGTAATTAGGATGAAAGTGTAATGATCATTTTTAGGACGGATGAGGAAGTGAGTAATTAGACACAACAAAATAATTTAGAATTTTTGAGTTTTGTACAAAAACAAGGCTTAATTACAAGTTAGGGCCAAAAGAATTATTAAAGTCCCCAATCCGGGCCTAACTTTTTAACGATTTACATCTGAAATGACAAAAATACCCTCACTCAAAGTCACATGCAATGCACAAGTTCACTTAACGGTGTTTTTGGATGAAAATCGTCAAAAATTCTTAATTTGGGAAAAAAAAATATATCAATACAGTCCCTAAATTGCTAAAAATAAAAAGTCAGGCCCCGATTGGGGACCTCCTATAAGACTTTATGTTGGGTTTGATGCATCATGCGCAGCGGAATAAACAGATAAAATCAAATACCCAAGAGCCCGGATCCGTGCATGTTGATTAAATTAAATATAAGATGAAACTAACCCTTGAAGATCGCATCCATGAACACGAACTTTAAGGTGCTAAAGGAAACACCCTCCATCGGTATCCACACGTCGAACGGATATCAAGAATACATTCTTGGTCTGGATTGCTAGACCCAAGGCTTGATGAAGAAACGATTTCTTCGTCGGAATTATCTTGCTTCATTGATTATTGTATTTTGACGATCATGAATCTCAAAGTAAACAATCATGCCTCTCTATAATTTATTATTTCTAAAATAATTGTTTGTGATCTCCAAAATCACCATTAGAGGCTGTCAAACCCGGCTGTATATCATATATAAGGTTTTGACCTAATTCCGTTTGGGATCGGGATTCATTTTCTGTCCAGAAAACTGAACAAACTGGACTGTTACGGGGAGGGAAGCCGTACGGCTCATCAGGAGCCGTACGGTGCCCAAGCTGCCGTACGGTGGCCAGTTCAGAATTTCCCAGATTTTTGCCTTTTTCCAATCCGTTCTATTGTGTGTGACCCAATAGGATTATACTATGTTGGCAACGAGTACGAACCAGTCAGAACCCGTAAATCATAAGCGGACTCTAGCATGCCATTATGACTACCCAATTAGTATAACATTGAAAGTCCAAAGTAACCTTATAGAACATATCACAATCCCTGTCACGGATATCATATTGGACATAAGTCATGGTCCACGTCAACTTATGTTGTCCAATGCTTATTCGATCCCGAGTAGATTGATATGAGCAAATAACATTGAACACTTCAATTCATTTGGTTATGGCCGTACACTATTATCAATCTCACTCATCGAGTGGCCAAGCAGATATCTCTCTTGAGAGAGGGACAAATCCCATCTTGACTTATCATTCTTCCCTACAAGAATCCGATTATGCCAATCGTAGCCTTTATAGCTACTCGGTTAGGGGTAGCGTTTGAGTACGTCAAACATAATGTTCATCATGTGGAAGACTATGATAATCTCAGGTCTAAGGATAAATGATATAACTATTACGAGATTTAATTATGACATTAGACCATGACATAAATCTCATAACGGGTCTATCCAGTACTTGTTCTCCAACATGTACCCACAAGTTTAATCCGCATCCTATGCGCTATAATCATCATATGATTCTCCATTAAACTTATGCTATCCCTTCATAAGTGCTAGGGACAATGATTACTATAGTAAACATGCAAAAGATATAATAACCGGGTTTGTTATCTCTTATAACAATGAAGCTATGATATAACGCATATGCATTTCTCAAGGTCCTAGGGCATAATATCCAACAATCTCCCACTTGCACTAGGCCCAATCAACGTGTATCCAATACCCATTGAGATTAGTTATGATCTCCATCATAATTGCAAGCGTGCTTATATAGGATGATTATCCTTGTCATTATCATAAGGTATTTTGCATATTTTAACATCTCCCATCTTTGACGATTTCTCGAGTAAGATAGAAACGTCTGAGTATATGTTTAGATAAGACATTAGTACTTGATTTGTGCAATAACAATTATTGACATAATAAAGGTACATCAATTAGTAACACTAGAAACGATTTATATCTTACTAATTAATATCTTAATCCAAACAATTTTTCAATTGCATCCCATGCCATTAGATACTCAACTTTTTGTAGAATAGTAATTGTATATTTAGAACTTTTCTAACACCATTATTAAATATAAACATGTATTTATGCTGCAATATTTATCTTCGTTGGTTTGTAAGAATGCATCTATGTAACTATTACAAGATCATCTTTCATTCCATCAAAGATCAAGAACGTATCCTTTAGTTCCTTTTAGATATCATAAGAGTGTTTCTTAACTAGTGACTTTCACTAGGATCCGATTGGTATTATCTCATCATACTCCAAGTATATGAGACATCCGGTCTTAGTACATCAATATGGCTTACATGATAGATCCAATTTCCGAAGCATATGGAATCCTAATCATGTACTTTTTACTCATTAGTCTTCCAGTGAGACTAAATCTTGCAAAGATTAATGCCTTTTAGACTTTCGCAAGTAACCTCTCCAAGAGTCTTGCATAGTGAACTTTTCACTATCTTGTCTTTATTAGGACTTTGACTTTAACCAATCAACCTTTTAGATTTATCTCCATAAATCAGTCCAAGGGTGTAAGCGGCTTTATGCAAGTCTTTCATTTAGAAACTCTTTCAAAATGAATTATATGTTAACCACATATATTAGACTATGAATAAAATTACGCTCCCACTAAATTTATTTTAATCAAAAGTCTCATCTTTGATGAATTCAAACTATTTGAATACCACATCAAAATGAAATTTCACTCCAAGTAGTTTGCTTCAATCCATCTCATGGATTTCTGCAACTTGCATATTTTATTAGAATTTTATGGATCAAAACTTTTAGGTTGTCTCAAACACATCCTAAAGTATGTTCCTGTTAAGGAATGCTGTTTTGACATCCATTTGTCATATTTCATATTCAAAATATGAGTTTATGACAACTAGAATCCTAATATCCTTAAGCATGACTATAGCGACAAACTTTCATCATAATCGACATTATGAATTAACTTTACTCATTTAATCGTGCTTTATCAATATGCACCTTGCGATTCATGTCCGTTTTCTCCAAGAAAACTCATTTTCTATCCTTTGATTTTTAAGCCTTAGGGTAGAAACAATCAAGTTCGAAACTTGATTATGATACATGGATTGCGTTTTTAGATTTTATGACTCCAAGTCATTGATCTAAATCTGGAGCGGACTTTGCATCTTGATAGGTAATAGGTCAATCATTTGCAATGATATCTTCCTAATTACTTTCTATTACGAGAAATCAATATTTTTTTGTTATAGATAGTATCCTATCAGTTATGCAAATATCTTGTGTATACTTGAACGAATTTCCACAACTCCTTGTGAAACTTTATTCAAATTCCATCTTAGGTTTCATGTCATTTTCTGGGTCTCGAACTCTTCGAGATACATTATACTCCCACTAGTTCTCTAGAGATAAACGATTTATCTAGAAAGTGCTATTTAGAGTAACAAACGATTTGTACTCTTTAAAGGGTGTAAAATTAATATCTTTAAGATATCCCATAAAAATACATTTGTTAGATTTAGTTGTGATTTTGTCCAAGACAACACTTTTCACAAAAGTATCACGTCACAAATCTTTATGAAAGACAAACCAAATTTTCTTTTATTCCATATCTCATATGGTATAACGAACCTCCTTAGACGAATCTCAATTTAGTGTAAGCGCAGCTGTTTCCAGCACATAATCCAGATGGTTAATTAAAGATCAGTTTGAGTTGTCATGAGGCGAAAAATAGCAGTTTGCAGACAATCTGCAAACTTCTGTAAACAGGAGCCGTACGGCTCATTACTAGGTGTACGCCTAAAATACAGCCGTACGGTTGTTGTTTCCAGATCCTGTTTTTCTTATTTTGCAGACTTTCTGCAGAATTCTCATCAAGTCAATGGTTCAAATATTTATTACTTTGATCAGATCAAAGTACACTAATACTTTTGCCATGAGATATCGAAATCCTTTTTCAAGCATTGCCACTTTAATGAACTACATACATCCATATGTATTAGACCAAAAGAGTACTTCCTTTTACTACTATTAGTAAGAGATGTCTTAATCAATTTACAAGATTCACATAAATCACATGATTCGAAATCATGCGAATTTAAAACTCCGTCCCATGAAATTTTATATATGTGTTTCTTTCTATTGATATAGACATCAATGCTTTAAGAATGTAACGCTTACACCCTTAGATTTGGATTTCCATTATTTACGTTATACTAATTATTTTGCTCTTCCAAGATAGAGATATAAAGTCCCATTTATATGATTAGCAATACAATAAAGCAAATCATATTTAATGGAATACTTTCTTATTCAAAATAAAAAATATCCATAATCTTCCAATGAAGAAACCAAAATAATATTTCTAGTTAAAGTAGGAACATCATAACATTGTTCAAAACAATTATGAACTCACTAGGTAAAGACACTTCGCAAGTTCCTATGATCAATGTTGTAACTACATAGGTTAATCTTTACCCTTTTAAGTAGAATTTTAACATAAATACTTGAAGTGGTAGTCCTACTACACTTCCTTTTGATCTTTTAATTGAAATGGTAATTCTTCCAATGGTCAATCATATTGCTATAGTAGCAATTACATCATTTGGATTTTAGGTTTTAGCCACAAATATTTTCTTGGGCTTGACAACTCTTGTCTTGCCTTTATCTTAAATCCTTGTCCATTTTAACATTTAGAATTTGAGAAGGTTTCTATTTGATATTAAGACTTAGCAATTTAAACATCAAATGTCGCTTATGAATTAATATCAAATCCGTTGTTAGTTCCAAACTAACTTGATAACCAAGCCAACTAAGGTATTTGATATGTCTCTCCATGTTCAAAACATGAGAACTTATTAATATACCTTTCATTCATCACATGAATGTTAGGCTCTAATCAATCTCAAAATTTACTTGCTTGTCTTGTTTGTAGGAACGCTTCCTACGCGATTGCTTATCACATAAGCATCCATATGTTTTAGATACTTCTAAAGTTCCAAACATTTGGTAGCAAGTCATAGGACAATTGACATCTATAGAATCATCCACATGTTTCTAATTAATGTCTTTGTCCGTCCTTAAGGCATTAGGTTTCTTAAGAATAGGATTTATTAAGAATTCATAACTTCCGTTCTTGGTTTAGAACAATTCTTAAGCTCATGACTAGGTCAAGGAAGTTAATCTTATTCTCTTTAAGTGGGGTATATCGCAGTAATTAAACATAATTATAGTTTGATACATTCTACAAAATATGCAAACAAATATACATATATATTTCATACCATTATCATTTAGAGACATTTAATGTATTTCATAAATACTCACACTATATTATACACCTTCAAATACAACAATTGTATAATATAATTTAAGTGGGCTAAGATCCATACTTTCAGTCGGCTAGGGCACGACTGCTCAAAATGAGTTACTTAGGTAGATAACTCCTTATCAATCACATCATATGTGACTCTTAGATCTTTTATGAGATTTTAAACATCTTATGTCTAACATGTTTTAATCTCATCTGTGCCTTAGGCAAAAAACTGTTTTGATAGCCCAATTAAGTCAAACTATTTTAAACGTATAGGAAACTCTGATTTACTCATCTTGCTCATAGATGAATAGAATTAATGCGCCTACGCTAGGGTGTAACCCACATAAAACTACCCATGTACTTACAAGTGTTTTAATCATGGATTGACACAAGACTTACGTTTTAAAGAAGGTTCTTTTACATAGAGACATGCATCATATATTTAATTATGTCAAACATAATATAATATGGTATTTGCATTATGTATGTTAACTAATCAAATTAATTAACAGAAGCAAAATCTTGTGATTTAATTATGAAGCAACTTTATGGGGACGAAATCTAAATTATCTGTAAACAATTTACAGATTGGATATTTCATTCGCATTCCCAGAAACAAGGCGTAAGCCTGCCATTGGTCCATGCAATGAATTAATCCAAATTTAGTTTCCTTCTCTTGCAAACAATTTTCACTTTGCTCATAGGTTTAAATTTTGAAACTTTGTTTCCGTAGAACATCTATATATTGAGAGCACAAAACGTACGGACGAAACTAAGCCAAAAGGCATCCACAATCCCGTACTAAAATCAAGAAACCAAGTAATTTTGTATACGGCCGATACTAAGCCAAAAGGCATCCACAATTCCGTATAGAAAAATAACTTGTTTCAAGACCATTCATTGTCTCATCAATGTCATAGACTGCAACAATTCTGAACTCTTCAGAACTCTGATTTCTGCAATTCTTTTCTGGATTTTCGATTGAAAACTGTTTCAGGAAACACGGTTTCGAAAACCAGCCATCTGAAAGCAGTTTCAGTTTCCAGATTCGAATTCTGTAAACAATTTACAGAACAATCTGGACACGAGAAAACAAAACAAATTGTTCAGAAAAACCAAGCCAGCCGTACGGCAGGAACAGAGGCGTGCGGCTTCTACTCCGCCGTACGGTTCCTATAGCCAGATTTCCAGATTTCCAGAATTTCAAAAATTCGATCAATCCCATTATCGTGTTCATACATAATCAGATTACAGAAAACACGAAAATACAGATTACGAATTTTAACCCATCTAATTCATATAATCAATAACCAATTTATTCCACATACAAATTAGATCAAGATCATCAATAAATATAATCCAATCATAACATGATAATCTAAGCATGCGATTATACATATGAATCCAATTAATATTACAATCACATTATCCCCATACACATGCTCATAAATTTCATATAGCATATAAAATTCAAATCACACATTCATCTTATCATCATGCAAAATCATATAATCGAATTAAATAATTTAAATAAGATATATTAAAATAATCAACGATGAACGGGGCTCTGATACCACTGTTGGGTTTTGATGCATCATGCGCAGTGGAATAAACAGATAAAATCAAACACCCAAGAGCCCGGATCCGTGCATGTTGATTAAATTAAATACAAGAAGAAAGAAACTAACCCTTGAAGATCGCATCCATAAACAAGGACTTTAAGGTGCTAAAGGAAACACCCCCATCGGTATCAACACGTCGAACGGATATCAAGAACACCTTCTTGACCTGGATTGCTAGACCCAAGGCTTGATGAAGAAACGATTTCTTCGTCAGAATTATCTTGCTTCATTGATTATTGTATTTTGACGATCATGAATCTCAAAGTAATAATCATACCTTTCTATAATTTATTGTTTCTAAAACAATTGTTTGTGATCTCCAAAATCACCATTAGAGGCTGTCAAACACGGCTGTATATCATATATAAGGGTTTGACCTGATTCCGTTTGGGATCGGAATTTCTTTTCTGTCCAGAAACTGAACAAACTGGACTGTTACGGGGAGGGAAGCCGTACGGCTCATCAGGAGCCGTACGGTTCCCAAGCTACCGTACGGTGGCCAGTTCAGAATTTCCCATATTTTTGCCTTTTTTCAATCCGTTTTATTGTGTGTGACCCAATAGGATTATACTATGTTGGCAACGAGTCCGAACCAGACAGAACCCGTAAATCATAAGCGGACTCTAGCAAGTCATTATGACTACCCAATTAGTATAACTTTGAAAGTCCAAAGTAACCTTATAGAATATATCACAATCCCTTTGTCACGGATATCATATTAGACATAAGTCATGGTCCACATCAACTTATGTTGTCCAATGCTTTTTCGATCGCGAGTAGATTGATATGAGCAAATAACATTGAACACTTTAATTCATTTGGGTACGGCTGTACACTATTATCAATCTCACTCATCGAGTAGCCAAGCATATATCTCTCTTGAGAGAGGGACAAATCCCATCTTGACTTACCATTCTTTCTTACAAGAATCTGATTATGCCAATCGTAGCCTTTATAACCACCCGGTTAGGGGTAGCGTTTGAGTACGTCAAACATAATGTTCATCATGTGGAAGATTATGATAATCTCAGGTCTAAGGTTAAATGGTACTATTACGAGATTTAATTATGACATTAGACCATGACATAAATCTCATAACGGGTCTATCCAGTACTTGTTCTCCAACATGTACCCACAAGTTTAATCCGCATCCTATGCGCTATAATCATCATATGATTATCCATTAAACTTATGATAGCCCTTCATAAGTGCTAGGGACAATGATTATTATAGTAAACATGCAAATGATATAATAATCGGGTTTGTTATCTCTTATAACAATGAAGCTATGATATAACGCATAGGCCTTTCTCAAGGGTCTAGGGCATAATATCCAACACTTTAGACCCTAATTTGTAATTAACCCTTTTAAAATTAACGAAAAAGTCTTTAGTATATCTTTTGGACATGAGTGCCCCTAGCCTACTTCCAACTTCCTTCAAGCACTTTCTTCCTTTCTCATTCTTTTTTTTCCATTCAAAAATAATAAAAAGTAATATAAGAAACATTACAAATAAAAAAATATCCAAAACCACCGTATTTATCGTACCATTAATATGAATTAAATAAGCGCACGAGATTTTTTTTAGTTTTTACTTGTTAAAAACTGAGGCATGCTGTAACATCCCGAAATTAAGCACGATGTTTTGGGCCGGTTCGAAATAAAAAAAAAATGTGAAATGTTTAACTTTGGTCGGATTAGACTTAAAATTATCATGATAGACATGAAATTGTGGGGCTCATCGTTTGGAAGAAAAATTGACTGCAAAGTAATGTTAGAGCAGGAGGTGTAGTAAAATTATAGTGTATGTGCCATTTTGACTCATGCAAAATGGAACTTGGTGTCTTCTAATTAAACCATGCATTATTGCGTAAAACTAGAGAGGGCACTTTTGGGGTGAAAATAAAATCAGTAAATTGACATCAGCCGAGAGTTGCTACATATTCGGATTTCTCTTTAGGTTGCAGCCATGTACTATTTTGAAGATATAGCCTAAGTTCAGTCACGTGAAATATTTGATGATTATTTTGGTGATCTGTTTTAGCAATTTTGGGTAAAGGAGACTACGCAGTATCGATCCCGTGTCATTTTCTTTTATACTCGTCTTATCCTGGTACTCTATTTTATTGTTATGTAGTTCATTTGTTCGGTCCCATTTGATTATTGTTTTGGACTTAAACTTGCTCGGTTAATGTCATGATTATTTGAAAAGCATGTGTCTTGGTGGTTCTCAAACAGGGGCGTATCTACGTTGGGCGGTGGGGGGTCAACCCCCCTGACTTTTGTGTTTAAACCAATTGGCCCTTAATTTTTTTTGGAGTTTCTTATTTTACCCCCTAAAAGTTTGCTATTGACCCCTTGAAATTTTTCACCTGACCCCCTCAAAGTCCCTCATACATCACATATACTCTCTCCGTCCCTCTTTAACTTACAAAAATTGGGTTGGGCACATTAATTAAGGAGAAAAGAGAAAAAGTTGATGTGTTGTGAGTATAGATAGTTGGATAGGAGAGGGAAAGTGGGGTAGAGAATAGTAAGTTGATAGTTGTTGTGAGTATGACAAGTGGGTCCCATTATTTTAAAAGTATTAAAACATTTCCATTTAGGGTCTTTGTAGATTAAAGTGGGACAACCAAAAGGATAATTTTTGTAGATTAAAGAGGGACGGAGGGAGTATAAACTGATTTCACTGGAAAGAATTCATTCAACGCCAACAACGCAAAGAAGACGACGCTATACGAAAGTAGAAAAACCACGCAGGGCTCTAGCGCCACTCCACCGCCGCCACAACAGGTGTCTCTCCTCTCTTAGCTTCACCGAATCCTCCTCTTCCTCAAATCTCAAATCTCTTCCCCTCTTAAATCCCTAAATTTTCAAACCCTTATCAATCAATTGACAAAAATCCCTAATTTTATAAGACAAAATCTCAAGTACAACCGGTGTATGGCTGTGCGGCGGGCCAACCCGCCCCGCCTCTCTTCCATCCCCAGCGCAACACGTGGCGCGCTGTGAGTCACACGATGGTTCACCAACCGCGCGCTGCCACGTGTCCTCATAAAAAAACCCCCAAATTTTTGGGTTTTGAGGCTCCTTGCGCAGCGGAAGACAGCAATATAAATCACCAAAACCCTAAGCCCCAAGATCCATTCATGATGATTAAATTAATAGAAAGATGAATTTAGAATACTAACCATGTTGAGCGTTTAAAATTTTCGGATCTTCAAATCTTCAAGTCTTCAAGCTTCAAGATTTGATCTCCTCGTTCTTCGCGTTCTTTGAGTCAGGATCACAGGAACACGAACTTGAGATGCTAAATCAAGCACCCTCTATGTGTATCCACACACGAACGAATATCTAGAATAATTCTAGATCTGAATTGCTAGACCCATTAGAAAACACACTTTTCTAATCTTTAAAGGCTATATGAATTTTTGGTGTTCTTGAGCTTTTGATTCTCAATCTAGGCTCAAGAATATATTTCTCAAACATATGTATTGCATTAGTTTAATGGCTGGTGAAAGAGGATTATTTATACTAAAAAATCCTTAACGCTTAAGGACTCTTGAGACCTAATCCCGTCACCCAATTAAACTTACCAAAATATGGCTCCAGGAACTCTGGCACGGTCGTGCTCACCAAATGGCACGGCCGTGCCATTTGGTCCGAGCGTGATCTTCCGAAATTGGATTCTGGTACGGTCGAGCTTGTAAACTGGCACGGTCGTGCTTGTTAATCAGCACGGTCGTGCTATATAACTGGCACCCGCCAGAAAATCAGTCTTTTGCCTTTTCTTAATTCGTTCTTTTGTGTGTAACCGCATAGGATTATATTAAGTTGGTAATGAGTCAAACCAAGGTCAAAACCCATAAATCATGAGCGGACTCTAGCAAGCCATCATGACTACCCAATTAATATAACTTAAACGAAGTTCGTTATCCTCATAGAACATATCACAATCCTTTTGTCATGCGATATCATATTCAGAATAAGTCATGGTCAACGTTAACTCATCTCGTTCAATGCTTTCTCGATCCGGAGTAGATTGATTATAAGCAAATGATATTGATCACATCAATTCATTTGAGCATGGCCATGCATTTCATCAATCTCACTCTACGAGTGGCCTAGGCAGATATCTCTCCTGAGGGAGGGACAAATTCCATATTGACTTATCATTCTTCCCTACAAGAGTCTGATTATGCCAATCATAGCTTTTATAACCACCCGGTTAGGGGTAGCGTTTCAGTACGTCAAACATAATGTTCATCATGTGGAAGACCATGATAATCTCAGGTCTAAGGATATCAAATGATATGACTATTATGAGATTTAATTATGACATTTGACCATGACATAGATCTCATAGGTGGGTCAAGTCCAGTACTTGTTTTCCAACAAGTACACATAAGTTTAATTTGTATCACATACACATGATCATCATATGATCATCGATTAAACTTATACTAGTTCTTCATAAGTACTAGGGACGGAGATTATTATAATAAACATGTAAAACATATAATAATCCAAAGTTGTTATCTCCATAACAAATGAGAACATGATGTAACGTAAGGCCTTTCTCAAGGGCCTAGGGCATAATCTCAAACAATCTCCCACTTTCACTAGGCACAATCAATGTGTATCCAATACCATTGAGCTTAGCTTATGACCATCATAACAGCATGTGGAAGAACATATGTATGAAGATTGTCCTTGTTGTCATCATAAGGTATTTTCCATATTTTGACATCTCCCATGTCAATGATTTCTTGTAGAGATGGAAACGTCTGAGTGTGTGTTTGGATCATGGATGAGTTCTTGGCACCTTAGCTTGTGCAATAACCATTATTTCACAACAAAGGTCCATAGGATTAGTAGCACTAGAAACTATTTCTAGTTTTACTAATAACATCTATATTCAAACAACTCCCTTAGTTACAACTCTTGTAACTAAATACTCAATTTTTATTCGTAGAATAATTTGGGTGTATTTGTTTGTAACTATTCCAACTAATAGCACTTACTTTAAATTTATGTCCATACTGTGATCTTTAATTAACCTTGTCGATGTGGAAGCATGCATCTATGTAACCATTTACTAGATCATCTCCCATGTCAACAACCATCAAGAATCCATCCTTAGTTCTTCTCAAGTACATAAGGATATTATTGATCACTATCTAGTGATTTTCACTAGGATATGGTTTTTTTGTTCTCATCATACTTCAAGTATATGAGTTATCCCGTCTAAGTACATAATATGACATACATGATAGATCCAATTGCCGAAGCATATGGGATCTTAATCATTTATTCTTGCTCATTAGTCTTCCTCTAAGACTAAGTCTTGCCTAGAACTTTGTCATTAGACAACCTTGCAAGTTCTTCTCCAAGATGCTTGCATACTGAACAATTCAGTACTTTGTCTTTATAAGTACTTTGACACAAACCAACCAACTTCCTAGATTTATATCAATAGATATTAATTCCAAGAACGTAAGTGGCTTCTTCCTAAGTCTTTCATTAAGAAACTCTTTCCAATGAACTACATGTCAACCACATATACAAGGCTAGGAATAAGACTATGCTCCCACTAATTTCTTAGCAAACACAAGTCTCATCTTTGATGAATTTCAAACGATTTGAACACTTCATCAAAATGATCGTTTCAACTCCAAGAAGCTTGCTTCAATCCATCCCATGGATTTTCGCAACTAACATACTTTATTAGAATTTTCTAGACTATCAAAACCTTTAGGTTGCATCCAATACATCCTTAAGTGAATTCCTGTTAAGGAACGCTGTTTTGACATCCGTTTGTCAAATTTCATATTCCAAATATGAAGACATGACAATGAGAATTCAAATATCTTAAAGCATTACTACGAGTGAGAAAGTTTTATCATAGTCGAAATATGAGTCAACCTTTTCACATTTTGTCTTGCTTAATTAGTATGTTCTTTGCCACCCATGTTAGTTTTCTCCAAGAAAACTCAATTCCATCATTTGGTTTTTACACCTTAGGTTAGAATGATCAAGTTCCAAACTTGATTATAGTACATGGATTGCCTTTTAGATTTTATGAATCCAAGCCATTAATCTAATATGGAGTGGACCTTTCATATGGATAGGTGGTAAATATGTCATTCTCAATGAGCTTTACCTTAATACTTTCTATTACGAGAAATACAATATTTCTTGTTATAGATTGTATCCCATCATATATGCGAGTAATTTGTGTAACTTGAATAAATTTTCACAACTCCTTGTGAATCTTTGTTCAACTTCCATCAAAGGGTTCAATGTAATTTTCTCGGTCTCGAACCATTCGAGATATATTTTACTCCCACTGGTTCTTTTAGAGATAAACAATTTTTCTAGAAAAATACCATTATAAGCAACAAACAATTTGTTTCTTATGAGTAAGATAATATCCGCAAGTTTCCTTAGGATATCCCATAAAATACATTTATTAGATTTGAGTGTGAGCTTGTCCTAGACAAGTCTTTTCGCAAAAGTCTCACTTTCTTAAATCTTCATGAAAGACAAACCCAGTTTTCTTTCATTCCATATCGCATATGGTACATTTGAATCTATTTTGATAGAACTCAAATTAGTGTAATAATAGCAGTTTCCAATGTATAACCCCAATATAAATACTGGAAGATCAATTTGACTTTATCATCTAATGAACCATATCCAATAGGGTTCTACACCTCCACGTAGACACATCATTCCAAAATGGTGTTCTTGGCGGAGTTAATTTGTAAAACAATTTCACAACCTTAAAGATGATTGTCAAATTTTTGGTTCAATTATTCATTATCACGATCGAATCGGAATCTTTGAATAGTTTTGCCAAGTAGTAACAAAATCCTCTTTTAGCATTGCCACTTAATGAACCAAATACATCGACATGTATTAGATCTAATAAGATATTAGCCTTTTACTACTCCTAGTAAAAGATGTCTTGATCCAAGTAAATAAGATCTGCATAAATCATATGATTCAAAATCAATTGATTTTAAAACTCCATCACATGGAATTTTATATATGCGTTTCTCATTTATTTGATCAAAACAATAATGCATTAATAATTTAATTATTTATGTTATAGTCTTATTTATTATTTTGTTCTTCAAGATTTAGGATATACGATTTATTTATATGATTTAACAATACAATAAGGTAAATCATAATAAATAAAATACTTTTCTTATTCTCAATAAGAAATAAATATCCTTCATTATCTTATAACAAAATAATACTTTCTAGTTAATGAGTAAAGCCACTTCATAAGTGTTCTACGAACAATGTTTCAACTCTTGCATCATTACCATTCGTAGATTAACTTCATCTTAAGTAGTCTTTCAATTTACTAATTCTTGCACATTTTACAAATGTGGGATATACATCCGGTATCCAATACCCAGTAATTAGGGGTAGAAATATTTATTTTATAACATAAATATCCCAAGTTGTAGTCCCACTACCATTCTCTTTCTTTGATCATCCAAAATTATATTTCTATTTTAAATGGTCAATCCAATTTCCACGTTACCAAATTGCATCATTAAGAGTTATAATATTAGCCACAATAATTTCCTTTAGGCTTGACAACGTTTGTCTTACCTTTATCTTTTAATCCTCTTTCCTTTTAGAAATTTATTAAATCAAAAATTAAATTTTCGACTTAGATCAACATCTTTCCGCATGATAGTTCAGATATTGAGAGCACAAATATGTCTCATCAATTTAATTGATTTCAGCAATCAAGAACAATTTAGGATTCTGATTCCAGTTTTATGAATTCTGAATTGACATCACTTTTCAGGAAACACAGTTTCGAAAACCAACCATCTGAAACTAGATTCAATCCCAGATTAGTCTTGAAATTGACATTTAACTTCAGGAAACACGGTTTCTAAAACCAGCCATCTGACAATTAAATTCAACTCAAAATATTTATCATAAAAGCGGTAGATTTTAAATTTCCAAAATTTACCTTAAAATTGCTTTCCTTGATTCAATTAGGTCTTGGTGTTTATGATGATCCAATCATCATGATCATCAAAACCAAGAATAAAAAATTTATTCATGAATCTAAGATCATCAACTAGTTAATCAAATTAAATTTTGATGATCCTACGGAACATATTAATCAAAATATTGCAATTTAGGTTGTTAAGGATTATTAAAAATGTATAATTTCCGTTCTTGATTTAGAACAATTCTTAAGCTCATGATCCAATCAAAGAAATTAATTTCATTCTCTTTTAACTTTGTCCTTTTAAAAAACAGATCGCAGTAACAAACATAATTAAAGTTTAAGATAATATTCTACATAAATATGCAAATAAATATACACTTATATTTCATATCAATCATTTAAGAGATAAATTATTTTTATTTCATAAATACTCCCACTAAATTATATAACCTTCATATACATCCGATGTATAATATAATTTAAATGGGCTAAGATCCATATTTCATTTAATTTTACGTCCGCGAGGGCATGATGCATAAAACTAAACTATTTAGGTAGATAACTCCTTATCAATCATATCATATATGATTCTTAGATCTTTTATGAGATTATTTCAAGACATCTTATATCATGCATGTTTTAATCTCATCTGTGCCTTAGGCCCAAAACTCTTTTGATAGCCTAATTAAGTCAAACCACGTTAAACGTATAGGAACCACTCTTTCACTCATCATGCTCATACACTAATAGAATCAATGCGCCTCGCGATGGTTAGAGCCCGCATAAAACTACCCGGTGTACTTACATGTGTTTTAATAATGGATTGGCACATGACTTAAATTTTCAAGAAGGTTCTTTCATATAGCATATGACATGTTTATGAGCACATAACATGTAAAGCATCAAGATTAGTCATTAAATTAATTTCCATTAATTTAACATTATATTTATGTGTCATTAGTTTCTCTATAATTATGAGGATGAGACTCTTTGAACTTTGGTTATCATCTCCAAATAAAGATAACAAGTAGTGCGGCCGAAACTAAGTTATAGGCATCCACAATTCCGCACTAATTCAAGAAACCAAGAAAGTAGTCCATGTGGCCGAAACTAAGCAATAGATGGTCTCGATGAATGTAGGCCAATTGCATTCACAATTCCACATGGATCTCCAAACTTGAATCAAGATCTTTGTTTATTAATTTTAGCAATTATGAACTCTTCATAATTCTAACTTCGTTCTATCTTTGAATCTTTGATTGCGATCAAGTTTGGGAAACACAGTCTCAAGAACGTAGGCTAGCCATCCAAACCTTGATCCAATCTTAGAACTCACAAGACTAGAACAAATAGGAAATTTAGACCACAAGATCCTCCCCAAACCCTAGCCCTGCGCCCGCACCAGAACCGAGGGTCCGGCCGGGTCACAATGTAGGTCCGGTCGGACCTTCTGCGAAAATCAAAATTTTTAAATTCAAAAATTTGTCTCAAAATTGTTTTTCCCCGATTCAATTAGGATTTGATGTTCTTGATGATCCAATCAACATGATCATCAAAACCTTGAATAAACCATTTATTCTTGAATCTCTAGATTATCAAAACATTGATCCAATCAAAATTGATAACCCAAACAATTTTAAATCCACCATAATTTTCTTTATTGCGATTAATATTGCGATAAAAGTTACAAAAACAATAAACCACATAAAACGCAAAGACCACATAAACACCATGAATCTAAATTCAAATAGCATGTTTACACATATAATCCAATTATATTATCAACATGATATTATTAAAATAATCACACATGAACGGGGCTCTGATACCACTGTTGGGCTTTGAGGCTCCTTGAGCAGCGGAAGATGGCAATATAAATCAACAAAACCCTAAGCCCCAAGATCCATTCATGATGATTAAATTAATAGCAATACGAATTTAGAATACTAACCATGTTGAGCGTTTAAAATTTTCGGATCTTCAAATTTTCAAGACTTCAATATTCAAAATTTGATCTCCTCGTTCTTTGAGTCAGGATCACAGGACCACGAACTTGAGATACCAAAGCAAGCACCCTCTATGTGTATCCACACGCGAATGAATATCTAGAAAAATTCTAGATCTAGATTGCTAGACCCATTAGAAAACACACTTTTCTAATCTTCAAAGGCTATATGAATTTTTGGTGTTCTTGAGCTTTTGATTCTCAATCTAGGCTCAAGAATATGTTTCTCAAACATATGTATTGCATTAGTTTAATGGCTGATGAAAGAGGATTATTTATACTAAAAAATCCTTAACCCTTAAGGACTCTTGATACCTAATCCCGTCACCCAGGAACTCTGGCACGGTCGTGCTCACCAAATGGCATGGCCGTGCCACTTGGTCCGAGCGTGATCTGCCGAAATTGGATTCTGGCACGGCCGAGCTTCTAAACTGGCACGGTCGTGCTTGTTAATCGTCACGGTCATGCTTTATAACTGGCACGACCGTGCCCGCCAGAAAATCAGCCTTTTGCCTTTTTTTATTTCGTGTTTTTGTGTGTGACCCCATAGGATTACATTAATTTGGTAATGAGTCAAACCGAGGTCAAAACCCATAAGTCATGAGCGGACTCTAGCAAGCCATCATGACTACCCAATTAATATAACTTAAACGAAGTTCGTTATCCTCATAGAACATATGACAATTCTTTTATCACGAGATATCATATTGAACATAAGTCATGGTCAACATCAACTCATCTCGTTCAATGCTTTCTCGATCCCGAGTAGATTGATTATGAGCAAATGATATTGATCACATCAATTCTTTTGAGCGTGGCCACGCATTTCATCAATCTCACTCTACGAGTGGCCTAAGAAGATATCTCTCCTGAGGGAGGGACAAATTCAATATTGACTTATCATTCTTCCCTACAAGAATCCGATTATGCCAATCGTAGCCTTTATAACCACCCGGTTAGGGGTAGCGTTTGAGTACGTCAAACATAATGTTCATCATGTGAAAGACAATGATAATCTCAGGTCTAAGGATATCAAATGATATGACTATTATGAGATTTAATTATGACATTTGACCATGACATAAATCTCATAGGTGGGTCATGTCCAGTACTTGTTCTCCAACAAGTACCCATAAGTTTAAATTTGTATCACATACACCTGATCATCATATGATCGTCGATTAAACTTATACTAGTTCTTCATAAGTAATAAGGACGGAGATTATTATAATAAATATGTAACACATATAATAATCCAAAGTTGTTATCTCCATAAAAAATGAGTACATGATGCAACGTAAGGCCTTTCTCAAGGGCCTAGGGCATATTCTCCAACACAAATAACTTTAAAATGCTATATCTTGATATTTATAACTCAGAAAAAAAATAAAAAAATACCATTGTGTTCGTCTCGACGAGACATATAAAACTACACACTTAATGATATAGTTTTATTTTTTGTTTAAAAAAAATATATTTTTTTACACACAAAAAGTTTGAGCTGCTTTTCTGCTAAGATGTAACACTTTGTTCTGATAAAAGTAACAATTTCATCTTCAACAAGTAACACTTTCCACTGTTAAATGTAACAACAGTTTCTACAAAAAAAAAAAAAAAAAAAAAAAAAAAATTGGGTTTGCATTTCTGTTGTTACTTTCTCAATTTCAATTGTTACATTTAAGAATATAAACTATTACAATTGAGATAAAAAAATTTACATTCATTTTTTATAAAATGTAACATTAGTTTAGTTTGTTAATCTTATGTTAATTTTGAAAACAAAAAGTATTACATTTGAAAAACAGAGTGTTACATACCTTTATAAAAAGTGTGATATTGGTTTAGTCGTCAATATTTATGTTATCTTTAATCTATTGCAGCAAAATTATGGTACATTTTGAAAAAAATTTGTTACATTTGATAAAAAGAGTGTTACATCCCTTTATAAAAAGTGTGACATTGGTTTAGTGTTCAATCTTTATGCTATCTTTAATCTATTACATCAAAATTGTGGTACATTTTTGAAAAAAAAAGTGTTACATTTGTAAAAAAAGTGTTACATTTCGTTATAATAAGTGTTACTTTTGTTGGGAGGAAAAAAAGTTGGGGGTGGCAAAAAAAAAAAAAGAAAAAAAAAAAAAACTCGGCAAAAAAAAAAGAAAAAAAGTAGGCGGCTCGGCTCGGCTCCGTGCGCCGTCGCACGCCATGCGGCGGCCGCACATGAGACAAGCTCATTTTATAAACCCTTAACAATCAATTGACAAATCTAGGATTTGAGATATCTTTCAAATTCTAATTTAATGGAAACTCAAACCTCTGTTCATACCCTATATCAATTTTGATGATATAATTTGGTTAGTAATTTTGTATTTGTTTGATTTTATGATATTGTATATTATCATAAAAATACGATTTTAGATTTTTTTTTCAAATCATACAATATTCTTCTTCAAATGAAATTGTTATACTGTTTTGTTAGTCAAATAAATCAATGTTATACCACATTTTTTTAATCTCTTTCTGGGGCATAATATTGAGTCAATTGCTTTTTTGAGATGAGTTTGGTTATTCAATAAAAATATTATATTGATTGGTTAAAGTAAGATAATAAATAGTAGCTGTAGAATATTTATTTTTTATTTATCTATGAAATTGTTTTACTTGTATTTTTTTTTTTTTATATTCAATTAAGTTTCTAGTGAAATTGATACGTGGGATTACTGATTGGAACACCTTCAGCTGATTGTAGTTGGGATGGAAATATACATAATGATGTTGAGGAGGATATGCACTTCATATTAGTAATTTGACCTTTAAATTCAATGTAATGCCTTGAATTGTTCTTAAAAAAAAAATTAAAAAAATTGGCTCTATATAGTTCATTAAATATTTGATTATATCTTTAATATTTACGCCATGTAAAAATTTGACCCCCCTCACTACAAATCCTGGATACGCCACTGTTCTAAAATATGAGATTTGTTATATGGAACAGTTCCGATGTAGCTAATTATGTGTGATCGCAATGGACTCAGTTATTGTATTTGTGTTGGGTTCAGCTCCATGAGGGCGACCAACAATTCGGTTATTATTGTTATCCCACTGGCCTGATCATAATTAGTACATCGGACTGTGAAATATGCTCGATTGATGTTCGGTTTGTTAAATCCGAGTCTTATTGACATGTCTATATTTATAACATCATGGACAGTGTTATTTGATAGATTGTGTTTCACTGACTTCTGTGATATTGTGTTGGGTATGCCCACTTATATCTCAGTATTTAATGTATAGGATTAATTAGATTTGATTGATCTATCACCTAAGTTTTATTTTATGGACTTTAGACCCATATGTAAGAAGTATTTATACTTCATTTTTTAGGTAATCCATTTGAATAAAATATGCTTAGGAATAGGGCAAGGATATCAAGATTCAAGAAAAATCACAATGTTCATTCAAGCCACGCGCCATGCGCCTCCAGCACTGCGCCTATGCGCCTAACAGGCGCGTGCTATGCTATGCGCCCAAATGGCTCATGCGCCTCTCAGTGATGTAATTCAACACTTAGTGATTTATTGAAGACATGAAGACTTGAAGAAATTCAAACTACGCCAAAGATCCAACGGTGGATAAATAACATGTATGCACTCAGATTTGAGGACACCTGTCCACAACGGTCGTATTTGTGTTATGTGTCTAACGACTAAAAGGACACGTGCTCCACTCAACGAGCTCCAACACATCTGTCCTTAATCTTATCCACAAGGGATTTCCAACGGCTAGTTTTTGGGGCTCACATATAAATACCCAATAACTTCAAACATTTGAAGTTACTAAGCTATTTTGAATTTCTCTCTCAAGCATTTGTTGAAGATTTGAAGATTGCTCATTGAATTCGCAGATTTCTCAAGAACACCTTCATACATACTTAGTCAGATCCTTAAGCAAAAACACTTTAGTTGTCTTGTGCTCTCAATCTCATTGATCTAAAGAGCCTTGATACTAAGAACACACACGCACCTCTTTAAGTTTGATCACTTAGATCTTTCTTTAAGAGATACACCGGTTTTATCTAGGATTTGTTCTTTCATAGATAATAGATCTTGAGTTAGTATTGAGCTCAAAAGTTGTAATTTGTAATACTCACTCATACTATAAGATCTCCATTAGAAATCCAAGACTAACCATCTTCGTAGAGGACGTAGATCATTTCCCGACCGAACCTCTCCAAATAGCGCGTACTTACTTATTGTCTTTTACTTTCAAGTTTATATCTTATCTCACTATTTGCTTGTTTAATCATTGTAGATTGATTGGATTGAATTGTGTTGTGTTTGTTTCACATTTGCCTTAGTTTCATCTTTCACTCACTTTGAGCCAAAATACTTAGAGTGTGTGTGCGCCCCCTTTATCATACTTTGCGCCTATCTCTATTACTAAATTTCGCTGTGCATTTCACTCACTCACTTTGGCGCATTTCATAACGCTTATTTGATAAAGTGCGCATTTGTAATTGAGTTATTCAAGAGTATGAAAAGAATTTCAAAACAGCTGTTCACCCCCTCTAGCTATTTTTATACCCTTGTTGCCCCTTTGGGACCAACAAGTGGTATCAGAGCAAACACCTTTATAAAACATTTTTGTTTTTCAGGCTTAACAGCTTGGGTGCCGATTCGAAATGGCAAACTCAAAACCTATGGCAACTGCAAACTACACTCATGTTCCAGTCTTTGATGAAGATCATTTTGACGTATGGAAATTCAACATCTTGACGCATCTCAGCTCAATCGATGAAAGACTTCATGACACCGTGGTTTATGGACCTTACATCCCAATAAAAGCGAATCTAAATCCGTGCACCAATGCTGATCAACCAACAGTTCAGAAACCAAAGGAAGAATGGACTGAAGAAGAAATTAGAAGAGTTGCAAATGATGGGAAAGCTAGAAACATTCTCCTAAGCACTCTAAGCACGGCTATGAAACAACAAGTCATGCATTGTGCTACTGCCAATGGATTATGGGATGCTATTGAAGAGCATATTGAAGGAGACACTATTTGCAAAGAGAACAAGAGATATGAAGTACAAAAGAGATTCAACAATTTCTCTCAACTCCCCAGTGAAACATTAAAACAGACTTATGAACGCTATTGTGAAATCATCAATTTATGTATTTCACTTGGAAAGAAGTTTTCTAATAAGGAATTAAATGTTAATTTCGTTGCTGCTTTTGGATCTAGATATCTCTATAAATCTAGCGCCCTTGAAGACGCTGGAACTTTGGATGATTAGACTTTAAGGAACCTTTATGCTAATCTCAAGGTTTATGAGCTCAAACTTCAGCGCATCAGTGAAACTGAAGGAAAGGCAAAATCCATAGCAATGGTGGCGCAAAGAGTGGAAGCGCCAGCACCTGTTGAGAAAAGTTCTGACCCCAAAATTTTTATTCCTCTACCTTACTGCTAGTAGGCCTGATATTATGTTTAGTGTATGTGTTTGCGCTCGTTATCAATCTGACCCTAGAGAAGAGCACTTAATTGTTGTGAAACGTATTATAAGATATCTATCCGACACTGTTAACCTTGGACTTTGGTACACCTGAGATTCAAATTTTAAAATTATAGGTTATTCAGATGCGGATTATGCAGCGTGCAATATTGATAGGAAAAGCACAAGTGGCACTTGTCATTTCCTCGGATATCGACTTGTGTCATGGGCGAGTAAGAAACAAGCTTCAGTATCTGTCTCAACTACGAAAGCAGAATATATCGCTGCTGGAAGTTGTTGCTGTCAGATTCTATGGATGAAGTAGCAATTGGTGGATTATGACATCATTGAAGAAAATTGTCCCATCTACTGCGACAATACATCAACAATTGCGGTTTTTGAAAATCCTGTCATGCACTCCAAGACAAAGCACATCGACATAAACTATCGCTTTCTCAAAGACCACGTGGAAAAAGGCAACATTCTTTTGGAGCACGTGGGAACCGACTTTCAAATCGCCGACATTCTTACGAAGGCATTAGATGCAAAGCGGTTCATATTTTTGAGAGGAGAAATGGGTATGCTTAACTCGTCCTTACAGTTTTGTCACTACTAATGATTTCTTTTGTCTTGTTAGTTTTACTTTAATTATAGATCAATTTTAAAGTTTCAAGGAAACTTTACGCGCCTAATATGCGCTGTTGGTCCCAAAGGGCAACAAGGATATGAAAAATAGCTAGAGGGGGGGGGGTGAATAGCTGTTTTAAAATTCTTTTCGTACCCTTGATAAACTCAATTGCAAATGCGCACTTTATCAAGTAAGCGTAATGAAATGCGCCTAAGTGAGTGAGTGAAATGCACAGCGGAATTTAGTAATGAAAATAGGCGCAAAGTGATAAAGGGAGCGCAACACACACACTAAGTATTTTGGCTCAAAGTGAGTGAAATAAGGAACTAAGGCAAATGATATAACAAACACAACACAATTCAGTTCAATCAATCTACAATGAGTAAACAAGCAAATAGTGAGTGAAAATAATAACTTGAAAGAAACGACAAGATAATAACACAAGCTATTTGGAGAGGTTCGATCAATGAAAGATCTACGTCCTCTACCAAGATGGTTAGTCTTGGATTTCTAATGGAGATCTTATATAATGAGTGAGTGTTACAAATTACAATGTTTGAGCTTATACACTAACTCAAGATCTATTACTATGAAAGAACAAATCCAAAACAATAACCGGTGTATCTCTTAAAGATGGATCTAAATGATCAAACTTAAAGAGGTGCGTGTGTGAATTTAGGATCAAGGCTCTTTAGATCTTTGAGATGGAGAGCACGAGAAACTAAAGTGTTAAGGCTTGAAGATCTGGGCTAAGGATGAAGGTATGAAGATGTTCTTGAGAAATCTGGAAAAACGAAGGCAATCTTCAAATCTTCAACAAATGCTTAGAGAGAGAAATTCTTGAAATTCTTAGCAAAACTCAGCAACTTCAAAATGTTGAAGTTATGGGGTATTTATAGTGAACTTCAAAAAACTAGCCGTTGGAAATCCTTGTGGATAAGATGAGCTGTCGCTCGTTGATTGGAGCATGCATATATTATGGTCACTTTGACACTCAACATAAATATGACCGTTATGGACACGTGTCAACGGATTAGGCCTATATGCATCTTTTAACCACCGTTGGATCATTGGCGTAATTTGAATTCTCTTCAAGTCTTTGAATCTTCAATAAATCACTGAGTGTTGAATAAACACTTTGAGGCGCGTTTGAGCCAAGAGGCGCACATGATGTGCGCTAAAATAAGGGGCGCATAGCATAGCTAGAAATAAGTCCTTGCGCGCGCTATGAAGGGCGCAGGGCGCAAATGAAGAGAGGCGCGTGGCGCGTATGCGCGGCTCAAACTTACTGAGTGATTTTTCTTCGAATCTTGATCTTCTTGCCCTATTTCTAAGCCTATTTTACAACAAAGGACATCTTTAAAAAATGAAGTATAAATACTTCTTACATGTGGGTCTAAAGTCCATAAAATAAAGCTTAGGTGATGGATCAATCAAATCTAATAAATCCTATTACATTAAAACTTAGATATATGTGGACATACCCAACAATCTCCCCCTATTTGATTGATGCCATTACCTACTATATCAAGGACAAACATTATACTTGATAAAAACATGTCCAGATGAATGAAATTTGGTAAATCATGTCTCAAGTTAATGTACACACTAGTCCAAGATATAGATTTCTAATCTATTCCAATAAGGTTAACACATTACATATGGAAAGATAGAAATAACAGTTTAACCCATTCAAAATGATGTATGAATTTTAGTTTTGAAAAGTGTTTAAACCAAGTTTAAACTCAATGCATGAAAGTATGAAACAATTCAATATGATGCATATGAATTTAAACAATATTCATTGTTCTACAAACAAGGAGTTTGAGTGAACAAAGTTTGATAATAAGTGATGCATTGTTCTCATTAAAACTTGGGAAGTAGGAGTTACAAATTACAAGTTTCGAATAGAACAAAGACAAAAGATGTGCTAAAACAAGTAAGCACTAAAATCACTATCTTTAAAAGGGATTTACTAACAAAAAAATTCTAACTTACATTCAAAGAAAACTAAGGATTAGGAGGCGCGTCATCTTCCTTCAAACCTTCTTCAATTTCAGAAACGGAGCGCTGGATTTGTTTGGAAAGTTGATAGGCGCGGTTCACTAAACCATGAGTGTCTGTGACACCGTCTCTGAGGTAGCTCAAATGACCAACATTGATGTTTTGATATTCATTAATGGTGCGTTGAGTAATGGCTTGCTGTTGAGCGGCGTTTTCTGCAACGTTCTGAAAGTTAGCTTCAATAGCAGCCTGCGCTGAAACAATGTCAGAGGAAATCCTATCTGAGCGCCTGTCTGCGCTGGAGTGTGCGGCGTTGAAGTGAGTGACAACTAACTCCTTCAAGACATCAATCTTTGAAAGCAGGGAGTTAATGTCAATAGGCGCGCTGGGAGCAGGAGCAGAGCTGGAAGAGGGCGCAGGAGTTTCAGGAGCTGGAGGCGCAGGAGTTTCAGAAGCTTTGGGTTCTGCGCCAGGATCAGCACCATACACAGTTAAACCTAGGATTTCTAGCTCATCCTTAACTTCCTTGAGTTTATCAACCACACTCAGCAATTTTTGGCTATCTCCAGCCACCATTTCAAACAACTTCCTTATATCACCCGCTATGTTCAACTCTACCTCCCTTATAGCATTAATGAAACTTGGCCATCAGTGAGTTTGATGCCACCATCTATGCGCTCATGAAGGGAGGCAAGAGTGCCTTTGAAGAGCTCATTCATTTGATCAATAGCATCATTCCATTGTTGAGGAGTCAGGAAATGTTTGTCCTTGATGTTGGCATCTATGCGCTTTATCTCCCCCTTAATGGCAGCAATCTCATCAGCCTGCTGGGTAAGCATTGAAGTATGAAGCTCTAATTGTGAGTTCATTTGAGACTGGCCTTGCTGGAGTTGCTTTAGTAGAGAAATAACCACACTCATATCAGGAGTGGGAGGAGGAGGCGCAGGAGTAGGAGCGCGCGGAGGAGATGGAATATATTCTGCACTTGAAGAAATTTCTTCAGGATGAGGCGCAGGAGCCTTTGGGCGCACAGATGATGGTTTGCGCCTTAACTGATCTGGCTCCCCCTGAGGTTGATCCTCAATATCTTCACCAAATAAATCTGCAGAAATTTTATCTCTGACTTGTTGACGATCAAGAGATGGTGTTGGAGTAGGCGCATGAACGGTTGGAGGCGCATCATGAGCAGGCGCGCGTGCATCAGCGCTAGACCCTGCGCCTTTGCGCCTTTCAGATTTAGATAAATCAGCAGCCTGTTTCAATCTGAATTCTTCATCTCTTTTTAACTGCGCTTCCAGTCTACTGGCTTCTTTAGCGCGTTTCAGCTCCGTTTCTTCTTCAGTGTCAGTTCTGGGGCGCTTAGCAGGTCTGCTTGGTTCTTCAGCAATCCCTTTGCCTTTGCCTGTCACTGCGCCAGGAATAGTTTCTGCGCGTGGCGCTACTGTAGCTTCTTCTTCTCCATCTGCGCCAGCAGCTTCTTCATCAGACTCAGTGGCTTCATCTACCAACTGAGCGCCTTTCACCCTTGGCGCGCGCTTGGCCATGCGCTTTCTGCGCCTCTTCATCACTAAACTGTCCTTACCAAAGGTAGGGACATCAGTGGTCTGGTAGGCTGGGTTCTTAGCAAGAAAAGTAGCAAGCGCGGGGTAGGAGAGGAAGATTTTAGTGAGAATGCGGCAGTGAGTCTTGAACTTCGTCTTGCCGTCAGCTTTGTTTTTATTGTACTTGTCAATCTGGTCCTGAAGATTAGTAAATAAGATCTGAGGCCAGTTGAGGATGGTTTTTGCCATGATGGCAGCTGTGAATTCCCACTGCTCCATAGTAAATCTGTTGACATTTCCAGTTTTGAAGATAATGGAAGTGCCAACCAGATGCGCAATATGCGCCAATAAGTCACCACCATCCCTAATTTCCACCGTTTTAATATTGTTTTGAAGCGTAGGAATACGAAGAAGGGAACGCGCCATAATGTTTTGAGCGGCGGCTGAATAAGAATTGACTTTGCCAGCTACACTCAAGGGGCCAGTTTTGTTGAAGTTGACAACGTTCTTTATAGTGCCGGCATACATGGTTATCTCAACGTCTTGAACTACTGCGCGAATGCGATAGCGCACCATCCCTTCAATGTCTGTTGGAATTTCTACAAATTCTGCTGTAGAGAAAAATTCATCAACGAGGAGCGGAGAGTAGAAAGGTTGCTCCAGAGTGAACAAAGGGAGAAGTCCAGCCAGTCTGATATAATCCATAACTTCGACACCCATAGGATCAGCAGATAGCTCGTTTAAATCAAATGTTTCTCCAGGTCTGAAGTTAGATAGATCCTGAAAAAAATAAACATTTAAAGGAATTAGTGTGAATTAGGCGCATAGAATCATAAATAGGCAAAGTGAGGACTAGGCGCATACAAAATTTTAGGCGCATAAAATAATTAGGCGTATAGATTCATGAGCGCATAAGAGAGCACAGTGAGTCAAGGCGCATGATTATAGTGGGCGCATGAAATTATGAGGCGCATAGAAATACGGGGCGCATATTTATGGTTCTATGAAATATACAAAGGAAAATTTGAACATAAAAGTTGGCTAAGTATGAATTTGGGGGCGCATAGTAATTGTAGGCGCAGGATGATATTAAGCGCATAAAGGATTGAGGCGCAAACACATGTGAGCGCAAGAATCTCTTTGAGGCGCATAATATCAATGTGCGCATAATTATACTAGGCGCATGAATTCATATATAGGCGTATTACTTATATTTAAACTAAGTATAAAAACTCACAAACACATCCAAACATACATATGCAAGTTTTTTTTTTTAGAATCAAAAAATGAAAATTTTGAAAAACACGTTTTGAAAATCATAAGACCCAAGTCAAGCAAAAATAATGAAGAACACGAAGAACATGTCTTGAGTGCTCGAAGAACACCAAGAACACCAAGAACACATAATTCATGAAACTTCACCAAATCAAACATACAATATATCAAAATGACCGCACGAAGACAAGGATAACAAATATGTAAATCAAAACAAGTAAAAATCAACAACGAATCCAAAAAATGGATTCACAGATCTTAAAAACCGAAAAGTCGAAAATGGTGATTTTTCAGATTCGCACCAAATAGCGAATTGATCGTTGAAAAAGTTAGTTATAAAGACTCGAAATCACAAAACGAACATAACCTAACGAACGATTTTGAAAACGGATCACCGAAGCAAGATTAATCAAGAAAAATTGGCATTCGGGTTTTTGAAAAAGACGAACACAGGAAAAAAAATTTCAGAAATTTAAAGAGTTTAAGAGTTAGAATTCATACCATTTCGTCTTGGGTAGATTTTGTAGCTTTCTTAGGACCCATTAACGAGATATATAAGAAAAAATAGAGAAACGAAAGAGAGAGAGAGAGAGAGAGAGACTGGGAGAGGCTGGGAAGTGTATATATAGGTTAGTTTAAAAAAAAATGCACTGATATGGAAATAATACTGTCAAAAATTTTAAAAAGATGGGAAGTTGAAAGGATGTGTATTTATGAGGGATTTTGAAAAACGGCGGCTCATCATGACATGTGTACGGCGCATTAATGAGGGATTTATGGATTTGAAGGGCATTAAATGCAGAATGACATAAAGTGTCATGATGTGACATATTGGGTAAAAGAAAAACTGCTCCACTTTCCCTTTAAGTGTATGAGCAATTTTGACTAATTTTTGCACAAACCCCAAAAACATCTATTTTGGTGTAAGTTTGGGGTGCAAGAAATAAATCCCCAGAAAATAAAATTTTCGAAAAGCGTAAAACGAGGGAAAAATTTAATTGCACAAGTACCCTTGAACAATTAATGGAATGTCAAAAGACATAGATTCCTATAATAAATGAACATAATAAACATACCTGGTACTTGTGTATTTAATACGTTCAATCATTGAAATTGAATTTTGAGAAATGATTGAGCCGCAATAGTTAATGCGCGCATGAAGGGGCGCATTACTTCGGCAAGGCGCATACATATCAAGGCGCGCAAGGATGGTTTCAGGGCGCATACTCATCTAGGCGCACAGAATGACTTAAGAGGCATTGAATGCTGGGCGCGCGCTAGAATTTGGCGCGCAAAGAGTTGAGCGCGCAGAAGTATTAGGCGCGCATAGTTTCCTTGAAACTTGAAATAATTTGTCATTTTGTCCTAATATACATTACTCAACAAAACATAAAATCATGAGTATTGACAAAACTATATTGAATTTAGTTGAGTTCAAGCATACCCATTTCACCTCTCAAAAACATGAACCGTTTCGCGTCGAGTGCTTTCGTTAGAATGTCGGCGATTTGATAGTCGGTTCCCACGTGTTCCAAATGTATATTGCCTTTCTCCACGTGGTCTTTGAGGAAGTGATATTTGATGTCGATGTGCTTGGTTTTTGAGTGCATGACAGGATTTTCAGAAACCGCAATTGTTGATGTATTGTCGCAGTAGATGGGACAATTTTCTTCGATAATATCATAGTCCACCAATTGCTGCTTCATCCAGAGTATTTGGCAACAACAACTTCCCGCAGCGATATATTCGGCTTCGGTTGTTGAAACGGATACAGAAGCTTGTTTCTTACTTGCCCATGACACAAGTCGATATCCGAGGAAATGACAAGTGCCACTAGTGCTTTTCCTATCAATTGTGCATGCTGCATAATCCGCATCTGAATAACCTACAAGTTTAAAGTTCGAATCTTTGGTGTACCAAAGTCCAAGGTTAACAGTGCCAGAGAGATATCTTATAATACGTTTCACAGCAATTAAGTGTGCTTCTCTAGGGTCGGATTGATAACGAGCACAAACACAAACACTAAACATAATATCGGGCCTACTAGCAGTAAGATAAAGGAGTGAGCCAATCATACCTCGATAGAGCGTTTGATCAACACGTTTACCTTTTAGATCTTTGTCGAGTTTGTTGCCGGTGGCCATTGGAGTATCGTATGCTTTAGCGTTCTCAAGTCCAAACTTCTTGATTAAGTCTTTTGTGTATTTGGCTTGATTGATAAATATGCCTTCACTCATTTGCTTGATTTGAAGCCCGAGGAAGAATGTGAGTTCTCCCATCATGCTCATTTCAAACTTGCTCTTCATTAGTTTCTCAAAATGCTTGCACAACAATTCATTAGTAGAACCAAATATAATATCATCAACATAAATTTGAACAAGTAATTTATGACCATTATGTTTGGCAATGAAAAGAGTTGTATCGATTTTACCGCGAGTGAAGCCTTTTTCGATGAGAAACTTTGATAGTGTATCATACCATGCTCTTGGTGCTTGTTTGAGTCCATACAAAGCTTTCTGGAGTTTGTACACATGATTTGGAAATTGTGAATCTTCAAACCCAGGTGGTTGAGCAACATAGACTTGTTCTTGGAGTTCACCATTTAGAAACGCACTCTTCACATCCATTTGATATAACTTGAAGTTCTTGTGAGCGGCGTAGGCTAAAAATAATCTGATAGCTTCAAGTCTTGCTACGGGCGCGAAAGTTTCATCGTAGTCGATTCCTTCTTCTTGCCTATAGCCTTGTGCAACCAATCTTGCTTTGTTTCTCGTGATGGTTCCATTCTCATCCATCTTGTTCCTGAACACCCATTTCGTACCAATCACTCCTTGATCATTTGGTTTAGGAACTAGAGTCCAAACCTTACATCGTTCAAATTGATTGAGTTCTTCTTGCATTGCAACAACCCAATTAGGATCTTGGAGCGCTTCATCAGCCTTCTTTGGTTCAATTTGAGAGATAAAAGCAGTGTAAGCATCAAAGTTTGTAGCTCTCCTTGTACGAACACCAACTTGTAGATCACCGATGATATTAGCAATTGGGTGACCTCTAACTTCACGAATTTCAGGAGGTAAGTTAGGTTGAGTCGTAGTAATTTGAAGGTCTTCAATTGGTACATCTTCACCAGATTCAAAGTCATTGAAATTTGGGGGTTGAACTGGCTCAGTATTGAAATTTGGGTTTACACCAGATGCAGCAGTAGAAATAGGCGCGTGAGAGGAATCATGAGGCACATCATTTGAGTGAGGCGCATTAGATGATTCACCAGGCGCATGATAAATTGAATTAGGCGCATTTGATGTAGATGGATTTCCTTGTTTTGACAGATTCTGATCTTGAGTGGGTGCAACATAAATAGGAGCACCTGTATCATTTAGCTCAATAGGATCATCAGCAACATTTGGAGCCAAATGTGGCTCAATGAGAGAATGTTCATCAAATGTAACATGTACAGATTCAGCTATCACTAATGTAGTTCTATTAAAAACACGAAAAGCTTTAGAGTGTTTGGCATACCCAACAAAAATACCTTCGTCGGCTTTGGCATCGAATTTACCTCTATGTTCGTTTCCGTTGTAGAGGATATAACATTTGCAACCAAAGATCTTAAAGAATGCAATGTTGGGGGTTCTACCACGCCAAAGTTCATACGGAGTCTTGTTGTGAAGTTTGTTGATGAGGGAACGATTTTGAGTAAAACATGCATTGTTGATAGCTTCTTCCCAAAAGTACTTAGGCAATTTAGCTTCAGCTATCATCGTCTTTCCCGCTTCAATCAACGTTCTATTCTTTCGTTCAACAACGCCATTTTGTTGAGGGACGCCGGCGGTTGAAAAGTTGTGATATATCCCATGATCTTCACAATATCGAGCAACACCGTTGTTCTTGAATTCTGTTCCATTGTCGGATCGAACACTAACGATGTCATCTTCTTTTTGGGTTTGGAGCAGTCGAAATAAGGTAGTGAGAATATCATAACAATCATCTTTTGTAATCATCATCTCTACCCATGTATATCTTGAAAAATCATCCACCACAACTAGAGTATACTTGTTTCTTCTAATACTTGCGGTGGAAACTGGTCCAAATAGATCAATGTGAAGCAGTTGCAAGCATCTTGTAGTTGAAGGATTTGACTTGCTTGAAAATGACTGCTTCGGTTGTTTGCCAAGTTGACATGCGGCGCACTTTTTGTCATGATGATCAGCAACCTTGGGAAGTCCTTTGACAAGATTATTCCTGCTGAGTTTAGATAGATACTTGAAGTTCAAGTGACTTAAGCGCTTGTGCCACAGCCAACTATTTTCGTTCACACTTTTTGCTACAAAACAAAGATTAGTACTAGAGTTCATACTATGGAAATCAATAATATAAATATTTGTCTTACGATATCCCGTGAGTAAGATAGCTCCAGTTTTGCCATTCTTGATAAGACATTGTGTTGAAGTGAAATTGCATTCTAATCCTTTGTCGCAGAATTGAGATATGGATAATATGTTGTGCTTGAGCCCTTCAACGAGTGAGACTCTTTCAATGCACACTTTGTCTTTCTTGAGCTTTCCATATGCTACAACTTGACCTTTGTTATTATCGCCAAATGTTACGGAGGGACCTCTTTCTTCATGGACATCTTCTAATAAGGATTCATCTCCAGTCATGTGTCTTGAACACCCACTGTCGAGAATCCATTCATAATTTCTAGCTTTTGAAGATCCAGCCATGAAACAAAGAACCTGAAATATAGACATTTAAGCAGGTCCCCTTTATTCCTTTTGGGTCCTAGGGTTAGCAACTTTTGACAACCCACTCTTGCTTGACCTTAGGATTTTTACGTCCTTTGGCATTGGGAGTGAATCGCAAAAGGCATTCCACGGCCTTGTGTCCTGAACAATCACAAATAGAACAATGATGAAAGCCACCAATCACATGAGTTTTCACAAACTCTTTACTTTTCTTGAGGATGACATTCTTCTTTGGGTCAAATGAACTAGCCTTAACAAAATCTTTCTTTTGAGATTTTGGAGCGCTTTTTCTCGGAGGGCGCATAGGGCTAGGAGGCGCACGGCGATGGGGCGCGTGGCTCTTAGGCGCATAATGAGCACTCTGAGAAGGAGCGCGCCTATTTTCAAGAATGATTTTGCTAGGAGATGGTTCATCTGTAGCTATATCTTTCCCATTAGCTTTCCCAAATTGCTTCGTTGGGTAGACATAATGGAATGTTTGTCTCTTGACTTTTTCTTGTCCTTTACCCATTGAATTAGAATGTTTTTCCTTGGGAATTTCAAAAGTTTGTTGGTTGGTAAATTCACTATCTCTTTCAGCACAAACAGCACATTTAAAGTTGTCACTAGTTGATGAGAATCCCAAGCCACTTTTATCACCACTGACTTTTTGGGACTCAAATATATTCTCCATAGTGACACGAGAATTGGACCACTCATTTGTAATCTTTTTAAGATCAGTAATTTGAGCAACCAATTCATCGTTTTGAACTTTAAGAAGTGAGTTCTGTTCTGTTAGAAAAGTGTTTTTAACAGTAAGAGGAGTCATGCTCTTTATCTGCTCCTTAAGGAGGGTGAGTTCAGATTTAAGTAGAGATTTCTCGGTCTTAAGCTGGGAAATTTCATCACATGATAGTGCTAAAGCTTCCTTCATACTATCAAATCTAGTGATTACCTTTTCAGCCTTTTTGAACAATTTTTCTTATTCAGCAATCACTTCATCATCATTGATTTTGGAGATTGGAGCAGTTGGTTCAACCTGTGGTCTAATGTATGCTCCTTTTCTCAATTTGTTCCTTGCTCCAAGATCACATCGTGAGAATAGCAATCCACCATCGTTTTGAGCCGGAGTGAGAAATCCTTGTTCAACGAGCTCGCTGATGGTTGGTCCTTTCTTCTTTTTCACTTCTTGAAAACCTGCAGATTTCTTGATAGGTTTATTCAAGGCATTCATATCGGGAACATCCTTGGAGAAGTCATCATCAGAATCATAAGCATCAACTTCATCATCATTTGCCATCAAACAAACGAGTCCATCATCGGAATCTTCATCGCTCTCATCGGAGTCTGTTTCAATCCAAGTGTTGTGCTCATTTGCTGGTGCTTCTTCTTCAGCAACCATTCCCTTGTGACGAGTGAACTTGGGGGTGAATTTGGGAGTATGGCTGCTCTTCTTCTGCATATATTCAAATTTGGGGATCGGGCAGCTTGATGCAAAATGTCCGGGTTTCCTGCAATTAAAACAAACAAGATCTTCTTTTCTTTTTGAATCACTGCTCCTTGAAAACTTTTGAGGAGCTTTACTGGTAGATCCTTGAAATTTGTTGGTTGAGCCGGGTCTTGAGAATTTTCTGAACTTTTGAAATTTCTTCACAAATAAAGCGAAGTCTTCATCATCCATGTCAAATAGCTCAGAAGTAGAAATTTTGGGATCGGAGTTTTTTTCATCTTGTACAGGCGCAGAAGTAGGCGCAGGTGTAGGCGCAGCTTCTCCGTGCGCCATCATAGCCATAGATTTTGACTTTCCTTCAGTTTCGCTGATTCGTTGGAGTTTGAGTTCGTAAACTTTGAGATTTGCATATAGGTTCCTTAAAGTCCAAACATCTAAAGTTCCAGCGTCTTCAAGAGCGCTAGATTTATGTAGATATCTTGATCCAAAAGCTTGTAGAAAATTTACATTCAAATCTTTGTTGGTAAACTTCATGCCAAGTGAAATACATAGATTGATAATTTCACAGTAGCGTTCATAAGTTTGCCTCAAGTTTTCACCGGGGAGTTGAGAGAAATTGTTGAATCTCTTTTGTACTTCGTATTTCTTGTTCTCCTTGCAAACGGTGTCTCCTTCAATATGCTCTTCAATAGCATCCCATAGCTCATTTGCAGTAGCACAATGCATGACTTGTTGTTTCATAGCCGTGCTTAGAGTGCTTAGAAGAATGTTTCTTGCTTTGCCATCATTTGCAACTCTTCTAATTTCTTCCTCGGTCCATTCTTCCCTTGGTTTGAGAACTGTAGGTTGGGCAGCGTTGGTGCGTGGATTTGGATTCGCCTTCATCGGAATATAAGGTCCATAAACGACGGTGTCATGGAGCCTTTCATCGATTGAGTTGAGATGAGTCAATATGCTGAATTTCCACACGTCAAAATGATCTTCATCAAAGACCGGAACGTGAGTGTAGTTTGCAGTTGCCATAGGTTTTGAGTTTGCCATTTAGAATCGGCACCCAAGCTGTTAAGCTTGAAAAACGAAAAATGTTTTATAAAGGTTTTTGCTCTGATACCACTTGTTGGTCCCAAAGGGCAACAAGGATATGAAAAATAGCTAGAGGGGGGGGTGAATAGCTGTTTTAAAATTCTTTTCGTACCCTTGATAAACTCAATTGCAAATGCGCACTTTATCAAGTAAGCGTAATGAAATGCGCCTAAGTGAGTGAGTGAAATGCACAGCGGAATTTAGTAATGAAAATAGGCGCAAAGTGATAAAGGGAGCGCAACACACACACTAAGTATTTTGGCTCAAAGTGAGTGAAATAAGGAACTAAGGCAAATGATATAACAAACACAACACAATTCAGTTCAATCAATCTACAATGAGTAAACAAGCAAATAGTGAGTGAAAATAATAACTTGAAAGAAACGACAAGATAATAACACAAGCTATTTGGAGAGGTTCGATCAATGAAAGATCTACGTCCTCTACCAAGATGGTTAGTCTTGGATTTCTAATGGAGATCTTATATAATGAGTGAGTGTTACAAATTACAATGTTTGAGCTTATACACTAACTCAAGATCTATTACTATGAAAGAACAAATCCAAAACAATAACTGGTGTATCTCTTAAAGATGGATCTAAATGATCAAACTTAAAGAGGTGCGTGTGTGAATTTAGGATCAAGGCTATTTAGATCTTTGAGATGGAGAGCACGAGAAACTAAAGTGTTAAGGCTTGAAGATCTGGGCTAAGGATGAAGGTATGAAGATGTTCTTGAGAAATCTGGAAAAACGAAGGCAATCTTCAAATCTTCAACAAATGCTTAGAGAGAGAAATTCTTGAAATTCTTAGCAAAACTCAGCAACTTTAAAATGTTGAAGTTATGGGGTATTTATAGTGAACTTCAAAAAACTAGCCATTGGAAATCCTTGTGGATAAGATGAGCTGTCGCTCGTTGATTGGAGCATGCATATATTATGGTCACTTTGACACTAAACATAAATATGACCGTTATGGACACGTGTCAACGGATTAGGCCTATATGCATCTTTTAACCACCGTTGGATCATTGGCGTAATTTGAATTCTCTTCAAGTCTTTGAATCTTCAATAAATCACTGAGTGTTGAATAAACACTTTGAGGCGCGTTTGAGCCAAGAGGCGCACATGATGTGCGCTAAAATAAGGGGCGCATAGGCGCATAGCATAGCTAGAAATAAGTCCTTGCGCGCGCTATGAAGGGCGCAGGGCGCAAATGAAGAGAGGCGCGTGGCGCGTATGCGCGGCTCAAACTTACTGAGTGATTTTTCTTCGAATCTTGATCTTCTTGCCCTATTTCTAAGCCTATTTTACAACAAAGGACATCTTTAAAAAATGAAGTATAAATACTTCTTACATGTGGGTCTAAAGTCCATAAAATAAAGCTTAGGTGATGGATCAATCAAATCTAATAAATCCTATTACATTAAAACTGAGATATATGTGGGCATACCCAACATGCGCCTCATATAGTGCGCGCAAAACGCTTCACGCGCCCAACCCATTATGCGCGCCTATGTGATCATGCGCCTCACTAAGCGCCCGATTCAATAAATGATGCGGCTCAATGCTCCTCATTTAATAATCAAATGATTGAACATATTCATTTTTTCACAAGTACATTTGTATGTTGTTATTATTTATTATGTAGAATCTTTGTTTTTTTAAAGACATTCAATGATTGTTCAAGGGTACTTGTGCAATTAATTTTTCTCTCGTTTTCCATTTTTCAAAATATTTATTTTCTGGGGATTTATTTCTTGCACCCCAATCTTATACCAAAACAGATGTTTTTGGTATTTGTGTAAAAATTAGTCAAAATTGTTTAAACACTTATGAGGGAAGTGGAGCAATTTTCTGCACATTTGGTGCCACCTCACCGTACTTTAATGACACCCTCATAAAATTCGTGTCCTTTCAACTTCCCATCACTCTATAACTGTCCTTTCACCTTTCCCACCTTCCCATCACTCCATCACCATTACCTATATACTCACTCTCTACACTATCTTTCTCTCTCCAGTCTCTCTCTCTCTCAAACTGTCTCTCTCCACTCTATTTTTTTTCTTTTCTTCTCCATTTCTTCTCCATATTTATATATTAATGGGTCCAAAACGATCAACAACTTCAAAATCCAAAGGCCCTCAAGACGAAATGGTATGATTTCTCAACTCTAAACCTTCTAATTTCTGTATTTTTCAAAAATTTTCTGGGTTCTCGTTTTTTTTTAAAACCGAAAATACTCCCTTCTTGATTATTTTTGTTTTGGTTCTCCGTTTGTGAAATCGTTTGTTGGGTTGTGTTCGTATTGCAATTTCGAATCTTTATAACCTAACTTTTCAATGATCAATGTCTTATCTGTTGCAAATCTGAGAATCTTAGATTTTTAGTCGTTTCATATTTTCGGATCTTTATATGATTGTTGTGGCTTTGTTGTTGATTTGTTCTTGTTTTGTTTTATATTTTTGGAATCCTTGTATTCTTGCGGTCGTTTTGACATATTATTTGTTTGATTTGGTGATGCTTCATGTTTTATGTGTTCTTGAGTGTTCTTGGTGTTCTTCGAGCATTCAATCCATGTTCTTCATGTTCTTAGCTTTTCTTGCATGACTTGGATTCTTTGTTTTTCAAAACTTGTTTTTAAAAAATTTGCATGTTTGATCCACATTGCTTTCTTGCTTATGTTTTGCATGTGTTTGTGATATTTTTTATTTTTATGCTAAGGTGAAACATTGAATATTTAGAAATGCGCCTAAGTATTAATCTATGCGCCTAGTTTATTCATGCGCCTAATGTCATTCTGCGCCTCATTGGTTCATGCGCCTAACATTTGTATGCACCTCTTGCAATTACAAGTGTTATGCGCCTCTACCTTTCATGTGCCTCATGACATCTTGCGCCTAGTAATTTATGCGCCTAAATTCATACTTAGTCATTTTTCTCCATGTTTAATTTTTCCTTGGTATTTACATAGAATCATATCTATGCGCCTCGTAAATCTATGCGCCTATATTGACTATGCTCCTATTTGTTGTATGCGCCCTCCATGTTTAATCATTTGTTTTTGTAGCATACTGGAAATTTCAAGCCTGGTGAAACATTTAATCTCGCTGAGCTTTCTTCAGTTCAGATGGGTTTAGAAATCATTGACACCATCAACACAGTTGGACTCACTCCTCTATATACAATGGACCAACCTTTCTATTCTCCATTGCTCGTCGATGAGTTCTTTTCCTCTGCTCAAATCATTGAGATTCCAACCGATGTTGAAGGCCAAGTGAGATTTTGAATTCGCGCCGTCGTACACGATGTTGAAGTGACTATCTCCTCCGGCACTATCAAGAATGTGATCAGTTTTAGCACTTCTGGACCCCAGAGTATAGCTGGGCGTGCTAATACATATTTCCTCGCTACACAGAACTTGGTGGCAAGCGCATACCTGAATATCCCAAATCTCTAGAATAACATTAAATCTGTTGAGATTAGGGATGGTGGAGATTTGTTGGCGCACATAGCGCATTTGGTGGACACTTCTATTGTGCTCAAGACGGGGAATGTGAACAGATTCACAGTTGAGCAGTGGGAGTACACTACTGCAATAATGGGTAAGGCCAGATTGAATTGGCCTCAAGTGTTGCTGAAGACGTTGATGGAATAGATTGAAAAATAAAACAAGAGCAAGAATGAAGGAAAGATGAAATTTAAAACTCACTGCCGTATTCTTACGAAGATCTAGATCTTTCTCACCTATCCAGCTCTTGCGCTCTTTCTTGAAGAAAATGCCGACCATAAATTAGATTAAGTACCAATTTTTGGTAAAGAAAATTTGGTCTTGAAAAGGCGCAGGAAGCGCATTGCTAAGTGCGCGCCTAGAGTTAAAGGTGATGCTTTGGTTGATGAAGACATATAGTTCGATGAAGGTGATGCAGAAGGCGCAGATGAAGGCGCAACAGTAGATATTGCTCCTGGCGCAGTCTCTGGCGCAGAAGGTGATCGTGGTAAAGGGATTGCAACTGATGAAGTTGGTTTAAGTGAGGTTGGAAGGGATGAATTAAGAAGAGTTCAACGTGGCCATGCGCCCAGTGACTTATCAGGTGGAACAGTTGAGTTCATTGAACATGGCGGCAGACCACCAAAGTGCCCCAGGTCAGACAAGGACTTAAAGCGCGCACAAGAAGCAAGCTTAGTTGAAGCGCAAAAAAAGAGAGATGAAGACTACCAGTTGTAGTAAGCTGCTGAATTGGCTAAGTCTGAAAGGCGAAAAGGCGCAGGATATAGCACTGATGAACGCGCGCCTGCTCCTACTGCGCCTCCTCTACCTCGCACGCCTCCCTCTAAACCAGTAACAACCACTATTCCTTCAACTACCCTCACTCCTCAACATCAACATATAAGAGATAAAGTCTCTTATGAACTTTTTGGTGACTTGGGAGAAGAACAAGTTCAGGAGGAGCAAGGGGCTCTCAAAAGGCGCAGGACATCTACTGCGCCCCAACCCCCTACGCCAACCCCTCCAGTTCAAACTACTTCACTTGATTCATTTGCTCATGAACGAGTTACAGATGCTTTTGGTAATTCTAGTGGTTCTAGTGATGAGTATCTACCTTCCCCTCGCCGCGCGGATATTCAATCTCCAGTTAGGCGCCCCACTCCTGCGCTGATGGAAAAATTTCCACTGTAATAAAAACCTTGCAAGTGTACAAGTGCCGAAGCAGCAGTATACAAAAGTAAGGGTCGAACCACAGAGACTCGTGGATAAACAAGTTGATTTAATTAATGTAAAGAGTAACCAAAGGTTTTTTTTTTATTTGATTTGTTTAAACTAAGATATCAAATAAAGTAAACTAATTTAAAATAGCAAAGCAATGGTAAAAGTTGATTTCAAGAGTAAAAAGCAGATTCACGGATTAGGGTTCACAATTGTCATCAATCTCAAAACAAGGATTCGTTCACTTAATTAAGAATTGGGACGGTTCGGTCACCGGATTACAATTCTATAGCTCTTTTTATGAAATACCTTCTATTACGGCAGTATAACAAGCAAAGAACGCGTTAAGAATTTAAGAACATATGAACCTACACTATCAGGATTTCTATTACGGCCTCAATCAAGTGTAATTATCAATTTAGTGGTCTAATGTATTAATTGCCCATATTACTGCAATAAGAAATACCCAAGAATACTAGGGCCAAGAATATCTTAGGATAAACATGAAACCCTAGAATTGAATTTAATTAAATTGATAAACAAGTTGAGATTGAATCTATGATTATGATATTTACATATAGATCAAACAATTGCTACTACCAATCCGCAAATCACAAGATGATTAGCTACTCATAGACATAGCAGTAATCACAAGTAAATAATTAAAAACCATAAACCTGGATAAACGCTTGTTTGATGAATAAAAAACCTTCAATCTTGATTACACTTGAAACCAAAGAAAACCTAAAAGAAAGCATAAAAAAACTGTTCTGAAAACCTAATCTATTTTATACGAGAGAGAGGAGTCCAAAATAGGGAAGGAAACTATAAAATAATATCAATTAAACAATTCCCGTATTTCCTGGCGGAGAGGCCAAGCGGGCGCTTGACATGGACCAATCGGGTACTTGGTCTTATCAGAAACATCACGTCTTCAAAACTGGGAAGTAAGCGGGCGCTTGGATTGATGGCAAGCGGGCGCTCGGTGACTGGTCAAGCGGGCGCCCGGTGACTTTGCAGGCGGGCGCTCGCTCTTTGGTCCATCTTTCTTCTCCTTTCCTTCCTTCTTGACTTTGACTGCTGACTTCCGGTCGACCTTTGACTTGGACTTTGACTTGAGCAATCATGGTCTTTAACCCTTTAAACCTCTAGGACTTTGCAATACACCAAAATAACACTAAAAAGTGTCTCAAAACAAACATATTCTCACAAAGTTTCTCAAACACAAAAAGACCAAAAATTACATTAAACTATTCTAAATTACATCCAAAAGTCAATAAAAATAGTACGAAAATGTAGAGATAATACATATGAAAACCGATCCATCAAATTCCCCCACGCTTAGACCATTACTCGTCCCAGAGTAATATTCCTAACCCCACATCTAAGCACCGGTCTAATAAGCGTAGCATGGAGGAAAATGATACCTAATCTCCTCTACATCTCCCTCAACCAAGTCAAGAACAAGATAATACAAAAAAAATCACTCGGAGTGTAAGGAACTCCGCTTCCTTATATCTCCCAACTCAAACAAATAACAATAAAATTGGCCCTAATTGATATCAACACCAATAGTAAGAAACAAAAACACATATCCAACTAGGGCCCACTTAAAAAGCTAGGGGGAACTAGAATGTCCTACGTTTCCCCCACACTTATCTTTCACTACGTCCTGCCTCAAAAAGAAATCAAAGCTAGGATAATCCTTAGCAATGATTTACCTCATAATAAGCTCCAACGCCCCTTATGACTCCACAAAATGAATGAGGATTTCTAACCTAACGCCTCTAAACACACCTCCTACTCCAATTATATCCTACCCAAACACTCCAAACCTCCCTTATGTCGCCTCCGCCATAGGATTATTTTTTCTCTTCCTCTCCTTTTGCCTAGGCGCCCTTTCGGGTTTTCACCTAGCCTCTCTTTTCTTTTCTGTATATATATATATATATATATATATATATATATATATATATATATATATATATATATATATATTATTTATTTATTTATTTATTTATTTATTATAAATAAAAACTAACTATACAACAAGTGATGCCCTTATCAATCATAGGTATCCCCCCACCCCCAAACAAAAAATTTGCATTGCCCCCAACGCATACACAAATAAGCATAAAAGTAAGGGAATCGGGATACCTCCAACTGCTCACTGTGAAGGGGGAAAGATATGGTCCCACGGACCGGGCATACTCGAGTTCGAACCCTAGTTTGGTCCTCTCGTAAGCTGGTGTAACGACCCGAAAACCCGCCTCTACTTCTTAGTAATAAATATTTAATTATTTATTTATTTCTTATTTATTTATTTAAATTATTTATTTATTTAAATAATTATGTGTGCATTTTGTGTTTCATAATATTTTATGCTTAGCATTTTAATTGACCAATTGTGCTAGTGTGGAATTTATTGGGTCTTAGTTGATAGGGGGAAATGAGTTTTTGTGTTAGTTGAGTAGGGGAAGGGGGCCTAAGTGTAACTTCTTTTATTATCATCCTACTTACTCCCTCCTTTCCCCTCACCTTCCTCCCTCACTCCCTCCCTCACCATTTCCCAGTCACTTCACTCTCTCTCTTCCATGGTTGTAGAAGGTAAATTTCTCTCCTCCTTATCTCTTCTTTTTAGTCATCTTCCTCCCATTATTTCTCATTTCTCATTTTATGAAAGATGTTTAGATCGTCGATAGGATCGTGTAGAGCAAAGAAATTTCGAATTCCGTCAACTTTGATAAAATCCAAGTAAGTTACTTTCCCCCCATTTTTATGCTAAAATGTTCATCATTTGTTTGTATGATGCTTTAGTGATATATATGATGTTTTGGTTGAGTTTAGAAATTATTTGTACTAGTGGGTAACCCGTGCTCTGCACGGGTAACTAATTACTAATTTTATTATATTTTATTTGTTTATATTTTTATTTAATAATATTAGTTAATCATTAATCATAATAGTTGTATAATTTTTAACTATAATAATTAACTATTGATAGTTAAATATAATTATTAAATAAATAGTTAACCACTATAGTAACTAATACTTATAATAGTAATAGTTACTATAATAAGTATCTATAATAATAGTTAATTATATACTTATAATAGTAATAGTTAACATATATAGTAACTATTATGATTAAATAATATATTAATAGTAATAGTTAATATATATTGTAACATTTATGATTAAATAATACTATTATTAATAATAATTAACTTATATAGTTAACAATTATATTTAACTATTATAATTAACTAATACTATTAATAGTATTAGTTAGTTATAATAGTTAAATATTACTCCCTCCGTCTCCGGGTAAGAGTCCTATCTCCCATTTGCACGGAAATTTAGAAATGATAGAAGTAAAGTAAATGTTGTGAGTGTAAAAGTAAATTAAGAGAGATAATGAGTGTGAGTGAATAATAAGTTGATTGATTTTGTGAGTATAAAAGTAAAGTAGGAAAGAGAATGACTGAGATGAATTGTAAAGATTCTTTATCATTTTAGGAAAAAGACTTTTACTCTGTGACGTATCAAAATAGAAAGTATGACTCTTACTCTGGGATGTAGGTAGTAATAGTTAACTATAATAGTTAACTATTACTATTATAAGTAGTTACTATAGTAGTTAACTATATTAGTTACCTATTATAGCACATATTACTATTATAAGTATTAGTTACTATAGTAGTTAACTCTAATAGTTACTTATTATAGTAAGTAACTATTACTATTATAAGTATATAATTAACTATTATTATAGTTACTTATTATAGTAACTATTACTATTATAAGTATTAGTTACTATAGTAGTTAACTATATTAGTTACCTATTATAGTAACTATTACTATTATAAGTATTAGTTAACTATTGTATTTAACTATAATAGTTAACTTACTATTAATAGTAATAGTTAACTTGTATATTAACTATTATAGTTAAGTAATACTATTAATAGTAATAGTTAACTTGTATATTAACTATTATAGTTAAGTGATACTATTAATAGTAATAGTTAACTTGTATAGTAACTATTATAGTTAACTATTACTATTAATAGTAATAGTTAACTCATATCATAACTAATATTATGAGCTAATAGTATTAGCTAATAATGAGAATATCAAAAGTCACACACTTTTAGGATAGTGATGATGTGGCATCGCGAAATGCAAGATTCTTCCATGATTTGTCCACGTGGCATCACCACATCTCTCTTCACCAACTTTAATATATATATATATATATATATATATATATATATATATATATATATATATATATAGATTTTTGGTTAATTTTGTGTTAATATGAATGTTGGGATTTAAATCTTGATTTGAAGTCATGGATGAATTTGGGTTTGATGTTGGTAATTGGTGTTTCGGAGTTTAGAATTGTGTTTAGAGGTCAAGGATGTATTTAGGTTGTGTCTTGGGTGAGTTTTGTGTTGATGGGTTTGTTTGGGTGAGTTTTACTCTCAAATTTTGAGTGTAAATGAACCCAAGAAACAAATTGGGAATTCCGGGTTTGGTTGTGTTTGAAACTCTTAGTTAAGTTAGTTTTTAGAAGTGATTATAGAGCCAAAGTAAGAGTTTTAATTGTGTTTTGAAGTAGGAATGGAGGCTAGGTTGGTATGGGATGAGTTTATGCAATTTTAGCCTTTCTGGAAGGCCAAAAAGCTGATTCGGGGGTCGGGGCGCGCGCACCCTTTTAGGGAAGGCGTGCGCACCCTCTAGTGTACTCAAAAGCCTCCAAACTGACCAAAGGAGGCCCGCGCACCCTTTTTTGGGAGGCGCGCGCACCCTCTTCTCCTGTAGTTTGTCCGTTTTACGTTCGATCTTCCGGAGGCCATAACTTCTTCGTATGAACTCCGTTTTGGACGTGTAAACTACCGTTGGAAAGCTCTTTTTGAGTAATATAAAATGGTTCTATTGGCCTCTTGGTTCCATATCAGAATGGTTGTGTTTTTGTTGAGGGTTAAGATCAAGGTGTAGTCTCGGTCTAGGTTCCGTAGTACTATTCTAGTTGACTTAGTTGGGCACCGTGGAACACTTTAGTAATTGAAATTGGTTTCTTTGTGAACAATGGTGTTATTGAATTTGATCAAGTGTTGTTTGGGAATGTTTGGGCATCTTATGATGTGTTCGTGATTGTTCCAATCAAATTGATTTTGGATAAGACTTGGTATAGGTTTTAGACGATATCCTATAGTACCTAGAGGGTTGTTATTGAACACTAAAGTGTAGGGTTTGGTACGGTTGTGATCATGTACTAATAGCTGTAACCTTTTGGATTCGTTTGGGGTGTTTAGAATTGGTTCGTTATGAACGGATGTATAGCGTGAAATGGCGATTGGGTACCTGCGGTTTGAGTAACCTTAAGGTGTAGTCATTCGGACTTCCTATTTGGAATTCTAGGTGTAAAAATATAGGGAGTTAATAGTCTTAGTACATCTTCATGAGTAAACGTTTAGGGAAATTTTGGTAATAGTCATTGTACTATTTGTGAGCGACCGTATGGGTTGTGCTCTTTATGAGTAACTTGTGAGTATCATCTTTAGGATGTGTTGGTATGTGCCTTTCTTGGAGTCTTCATGTTTTGATGGTCATTATAGTTGGGCTCTATATGAGCAATCTTGTTTATCGTTGTTGGACTCCTTTATGAGAAACTTCTTGTGTTCATTGTTGTTGAACTCTTCATGAGTAATCGTTTGCTTCTTTATGGTGATTAATTGGTATGGTTCCCTACTTTGGAATCATTAATTGTTTACCGAGCTAGTGTTATTTCTTAGCGTTGTGTCGGGCGATGGGGAAGATTATAATGGCAACGAGCCGAGTGCATTATAATGTGATCCATTGTTTTGCCCTTATTTTCCTCTTCCAGATTGGCCTTGGTTGGGATGAGCTAGCTTCCTTCGGAAGCAGTCTAGCTAACTTTTTGGGTTTTGACTTTGTGTCATCTCCCCTATCCTTTGTGACATGTTACATTGTTATGATTCCGGTACCGGGGTTGTGATCTTCAGCTGTTTATGCTACTACGAAGATTGGTTGATTGATTGATTAGTCGGTTCTGTCCGAGGTTCTCTTCAGCTGTTATGCTGCTATGGTTGATGGATTGATTGGTTGGTCCTGACCGGGTTCTTATCTTCAGTCGTTTGTGCTACTACGAAGATTGATTGATTGGTTGATGGGTTGGTTCTGCGCAGATGCTTCTTTGTTATATCCGTTTGGTGAAACCTTGGCTCAGTATCCTTTGTACGCGTTTATTTTAGTCTTATGTGCTGCATGATGAGTTAGTCGTTATTTCCAACTGGTATGGGACAGTTGGCGATAGGGAGCTTTCTCATTTGTTGTTATGTGATTTACTTGTTCAGTTATATCGTTGATTTGCATGATATTATTCCATGTAGCTGCATTAGTAACTTACTGAGATTTTATCTCACCCCGTTTTTTTTATCCTTGTTTTTCCTTAACCCCCCCCCAAGGGAAGCAAGTGGTAGAGTTATGAGGTCCGTTGTAGCGGGAAATCTTCTGAGCAGGTTGACCTTCTTTGGGGTAGTTGATCTTCTGAGTTCTTGTGTATCATTGTAGCGGGATTTGTGGTCGTTTAGTGTTATGTAACTATTATTATCTTTTGGGTATTATATTATTATAAGTGTTCTTGCTTCCGCGTTGTATTTAGTCTCCGAGTTATAATCTCGTTGGAGTGTCGTGTGATGGTTTTGGTTTTATAGTTGAATTCACGTGCCCGGTTTGGTATTTAACATTTTTGGAGATGTTAATTATGTAAATTTTATATTTATGGATTTTTAGAATTCCCAGGGTGTGACAGTTGGTATCAGAGCAATGTTTTTAGATATTGAAAGAGAATAAGAACTCTGATATTGAATAGGTTTCAATACTTGGGTGTTATAACTTTGAGCGGTTTAGGAAACTAAGTTTTCTTGAAAGATGAGGTTAAGGTAGAAGTTGGTTGAGTTATGAGTCGTGATATTGACGTCGAGTGTTTCTTCTCTTGTGGTATATCAAGTATAGATTGGTGTTAATAGTGTTGGTTCCCTTGGGGTTAGTTGGTTTGGGAATCGAGAGTGCGAGTATTGAAGACTTGGACGTACCTATTTTGTAAAGTGGAAATGTCTTGTGCTATATTCATATGTTTGTTCTCATTAAGTGATTTATGTTGAGGTGTAATCTCGAGTACGAAATTTTGTGATTGCTACTGATAGAGGTAAGGTGATATGGTTATGTCACCTATACAGGATACTGACGAGTTAAGTAGTATGGCCTAGCTTTCAATGTGTTACGAATTTCTTGGGTATCACCGATAGGTGGTGAATATTTCTATATTGGTATGTTTGACTTTGTTTAGAAGCATACTAGGTATGTATATATAATGTTCAAGTTCTATGTTGAAAATCAGAAAATCATTATTATAAGGTTGTGTTGGGAATTTAGCTTATTCAGTTGGCAATATTAATTTTGAAATATTAGGTATAATTTATATTGGGTGCAATATGTCGCTTGACCGATAGAGAACTTGGGTTATTTGATGAGCTAAGATAAGCTACAATACTGATGGGTGAATCAGTGAACATATAGTATCGATTGGGTTAATAGAGTTAAAGATTCAATTTGAGAATTTCTTGATAGGAGATCTTTCTTTACTTTTAGTACACCAACGTGAAGTGCATCAGAATTGTTTAGTATGAGGAAATACTTAATTTATTATGGGTCATGTTAAGAAGTTGAATTATGATACTTTTGGGATCATTTTAGTACATGACTGGAGTTGAGTTAAAGCAATACGAGTTATGAGTATATTGTGGAAGTTTTAATCATTAATGATGGTAAGCGCGTTAAGTTTAAAGGACTAGACATATTTTGAGAAGGTGAGAATTCCTCGAACAATATTAAAGGCATTTTTGGGTTTTAGTGAAGAGTTGTCACATGGTTCTGAATCTTTTCTTGGTGGCGTCCTCGTTTGGATTAAGGATTTGTAAAGGAAATTGAGTATAGATACTTTGGCATATTCAGGGATACTATGATTCTGTATTGGGACGGAGCAGTTTATTGAATATTTCGGATTATTAGTGATCATTTGTAATATCTTTTAGAGTTGTAAGTTGTAATATATTGATATTTATAAAAACAAAGATTGTGACTGTATTATGTTTTATCACATAAAGAAGATGATCTTAGTAGTAGAATCACATTGATCGAATAGTTGATAATGGTAAATTTCTTGGATATAATTGAAATGTTGGGTTGACAATACTTGGAAGTAGCACATCAATGATTAGAGGACCTCCCTAAGAGACCTCTAAAGGTATAGGAATAAATGATGATGAATTTTTCGGTATGGTGACCATATATTTGATAACACCTCAATAGTGCTTTATTATAGTGGATTGAATAACACAGTCTACCTGCCTAATATGGGCTTCTATGTTTTAATCGTTAGTGCTAATCCTTTCCTTATGAGTTCTAGTAGTAGTATGATTACGTGGGATACTTGTGGGAATAATTTATGACAGGGACCATCGTAGTACATCTTGATCTTAATAGACTCCTCAGAGTGCTATGGATAATTATTTGGGTCTTGTTATAATATTAGGAAATCTTGGGACCGATATATATTTTAAGCACATACTACGCGTGTGTGGAGTTGATTCCAAATACTATTGGGATAATGAAAATTAAAACTTATGGATGATGGCGATTTAAGGGTTGATTGAAAGCGTAATGCTAATTAGGATCAAATCAACTATGTCTCAGAATTGGTGATCAAGTGATAGTCTTGAGAATTTGAAATTCCGGATGAAAGAGGAAGTTGACTTTGGAATGGTTGATACGAGTATACTTGAGATATGTATGTGTTCAATATGTGTTGGTTTATTTGAGTCATGGAGACTATGTCGGAAATATTTAATAGGTACTTGATTGGGATCATGAGTGCTTTATGAGAATCGATATTTTGTAGCCTCGATATGACTGTGTTATGATTTTGATAAGTGAATTCGCGAGCGAATTCTTTTTAAGGAGGGTAGATTGTAATGACCCGAAAACCCGCCTCTACTTCTTAGTAATAAATATTTAATTATTTATTTATTTCTTATTTATTTATTTAAATTATTTATTTATTTAAATAATTATGTGTGCATTTTGTGTTTCATAATATTTTATGCTTAGCATTTTAATTGACCAATTGTACTAGTGTGGAATTTATTGGGTCTTAGTTGATAGGGGGAAATGAGTTTTTGTGTTAGTTGAGTAGGGGAAGGGGGCCTAAGTGTAACTTCTTTTATTATCATCCTACGTACTCCCTCCTTTCCCCTCACCTTCCTCCCTCACTCCCTCCCTCACCATTTCCCAGCCACTTCACTCTCTCTCTTCCATGGTTGTAGAAGGTAAATTTCTCTCCTCTTTCTCTCTTCTTTTTAGTCATCTTCCTCCCATTATTTCTCATTTCTCATTTTATGAAAGATGTTTAGATCGTCGATAGGATCGCGTAGAGCAAAGAAATATCGAATTCCGTCAACGTTGATAAAATCCAAGTAAGTTAATTTCCCCCCATTTTTATGCTAAAATGTTTATCATTTGTTTGTATGATGCTTTAATGATATATATGATGTTTTGGTTGAGTTTAGAAATTATTTGTATTTTTGGTTAATTTTGTGTTAATATGAATGTTGGGATTTAAATCTTGATTTGAAGTCATGGATGAATTTGGGTTTGATGTTGGTAATTGGTGTTTCGGAGTTTAGAATTGTGTTTAGAGGTCAAGGATGTATTTAGGTTGTGTCTTGGGTGAGTTTTGTGTTGATGGGTTTGTTTGGGAGAGTTTTACTCTCAAATTTTGAGTGTAAATGAACCCAAGAAACAAATTGGGAATTTCGGGTTTGGTTGTGTTTGAAACTCTTAGTTAAGTTAGTTTTTAGAAGTGATTATAGAGCCAAAGTAAGAGTTTTAATTGTGTTTTGAAGTAGGAATGGAGGTTAGGTTGGTATGGGATGAGTTTATGCAATTTTAGCCTTTCTGGAAGGCCAAAAAGCTGATTCGGGGGTCGGGGCGCGCGCACCCTTTTAAGGAAGGCGTGCGCACCCTCTAGTGCACTCAAAAGCCTCCAAACTGACCAAAGGAGGCGCGCGCACCCTTTTTTGGGAGGCGCGCGCACCCTCTTCTCCTGTAGTTTGTCCGTTTTACGTTCGATCTTCCGGAGGCCATAACTTCTTCGTATGAACTCCGTTTTGGACGTGTAAACTACCGTTGGAAAGCTCTTTTAGATTAATATAAAATGGTTCTATTGGCCTCTTGGTTCCATATCAGAATGGTTGTCTTTTTGTTGAGGGTTAAGATCAAGGTGTAGTCTCAGTCTAGGTTCTGTAGTACTATTCTAGTTGACATAGTTGGGCACCGTGGAACACTTTAGTAATTGAAATTGGTTCCTTTGTGAACAATGGTTTTATGGAATTTGATCAAGTATTGTTTGGGAATGTTTGGGCATCTTATGATGTGTTAGTGATTGTTCCAATCGAATTGATTTTGGATAAGACTTGGTCTAGGTTTTAGACGATATCCTATAGTACCAAGAGGGTTGTTATTGAACACTAAAGTGTAGGGTTTGGTCCGGTTGTGATCATGTACTAATAGGTGTAACCTTTTGGATTCGTTTGGGGTGTTTAGAATTGGTTCGTTATGAACGGATGTATAGTGTGAAATGGCGATTGGGTACCTGCGGTTTGATTAACCTTAAGGTGTAGTCATTCGGACTTCCTATTTGGAATTCTAGGTGTAAAAATATAAGGAATTAATAGTCTTAGTACATCTTCATGAGTAAACGTTTAGGGAAATTTTGGTAATAGTCATTGTACTATTTGTGAGCGACCGTCTGGGTTGTGCTCTTTATGAGTAACTTGTGAGTATCATCTTTAGGATGTGTTGGTATGTGCCTTATCTTGGAGTCTTCATGTTTTGATGGTCAATGTAGTTGGGCTCTCTATGAGCAATCTCGTTTATCGTTGTTGGACTCCTTTATGAGAAACTTCTTGTGTTCATTGTTGTTGAACTCTTCATGAGTAATCGTTTGCATCTTTATGGTGATTAATTGGTATGGTTCCCTACTTTGGAATCATTAATTGTTTACCAAGCTAGTGTTATTTCTTAGCGTTTATTCGAAAGCCCAGTTGGCATTTGTGGTTGTGTCGGGCGATGGGGAAGATTATAATGGCAACGAGACGAGTCCATTATAATGTGATCCATTGTTTTGCCCTTATTTTCCTCTTCCAGATTGGCCTTGGTTGGGATGAGCTAGCTTCCTTCGGATGTAGTCTAGCTAACTTTTTGGGTTTTGACTTTGTGTCATCTCCCCTGTCCTTTGTGACATGTTACATTGTTATGGTTTCGGTACCGGGGTTGTGATCTTCAGCTGTTTATGCTACTACGAAGTTTGGTTGATTGATTGATTAGTCGGTTCTGCCCGAGGTTCTCTTCAGCTGTTATGCTGCTATGGTTGATGGATTGATTGGTTGGTCCTGACCGGGTTCTTATCTTCAGCCGTTTGTGCTATTACGAAGATTGATTGATTGGTTGATGGGTTGGTTCTGCGCAGAGGCTTCTTTGTTATATCCGTTTGGTGAAACCTTGGCTCAGTATCCTTTATACGCGTTTATTTCAGTCTTATGTGCTGCATGATGAGTTAGTCGTTATTTCCAACTGGTATGGGACAGTTGGCGATAGGGAGCTTACTCATTTGTTGTTATGTGATTTACTTGTTCAGTTATATCATTGATTTGCATGATATTATGCCATGTAGCTGCATTAGTAACTTACTGAGATTTTATCTCACCCCATTTCTTTTATCCTTGTTTTTCCTTAAACCCCCCCCCCAGGGAAGCAAGTGGTAGAGTTATGAGGTCCGTTGTAGAGGGCAATCTTCTGAGCAGGTTGACCTTCTTTGGGGTAGTTGATCTTTTGAGTTCTTGTGTATCATTGTAGCGGGATTTGTTGTCGTTTAGTGTTATGTAACTATTATTATCTTTTGGGTATTATATTATTATAAGTGTTCTTGCTTCCGCGTTGTATTTAGTCTCCGAGTTATAATCTCGTTGGAGTGTCGTGTGATGGTTTTGGTTTTATAGTTGAATTCACGTGCCCGGTTTGGTATTTAACATTTTTGGAGATGTTAATTATGTAAATTTTATATTTATGGATTTTTAGAATTCCTGGGGCGTGACAGCTGGTCCCAAGGCCCCAACCCATGTACTACTGGGTGGTGGTGGTGGAGGCGTATACTGCGATGGAGGAGGAGGAGGGTAAAACATGGGAGGGAACTGCTCTCCCAGAAAGTGATGCGCCATCATCCGGCGCCTATAATATTGTTCTTCCTCGATATTGGCGTACACCGCCTCCTCCATTCTCCTTAGCCTCTCATAATTCTCATCCTCTCGGTACTGACGATGATAGTTGGCTAACATTTGCTGCTGCTGATAGTCTTGCAGTCTCTCATCCACCCCCTGAATCTGCCCTGACAAATAATAATTCATTTCTCGTTGGGTCATCTCTGGCTCCTCATCTATGCCAGCCGCCTGACCGTGACCCCCGCTCTACCCTACCGGATGTGAACTACCTCCCTCCATCGTGGTCTTTGAAATGGTAGTTCCTGTGGTTAAGTTCTTCTGAAATCCAGTCATCGAGACCCCAGCCTTCTCTATCAATCTAGTGATCATAATTGGGAAAATATAATTGCTATTCCCATGTTGGTGGCCCTCTCAACAACCTAATTCCTCATAATCGCCCCAATATCCACCGGCAATCTTTTAACCATCACATATAATAAAGGGGCCCTCGTCCAATGGACTTCCTGATAATGAGATGTGGGCATAATTCGCTCACAAATGAATCGGTACATTGCCCGTAGCTCAAATCTCAACTCACTCACATGGAACAAATATCCGTGTTTATAACGAGCCGGGTCCATCTGCACACCAAATGCTTCAGAGAGCTTAGGATATGTACTCAACAACTTATCCTTCATTTCTCCTCTCAACTTCCAATATTCACAGTCTTCCTCTGCAACCCCCATAGACATCCCATATAGCTAATTTATGGTGGCATCGGTGAACACCACATCCTGTCCTCTCACTCTCACACTCCCATCCAAAGTTGCCGAGTGCAAATTTGCATTAAACTCCCTTACCCCTAGGCTCGCCACCCCCCCCCGAGCCGGCTTTGCTGCCAACTTATTCAGTTTATAAAACGCAAATAACTCTTGTAGACCACAACTCTTATAATCAAACCCGCTTTCGACAGTGTCCCCATTTTTCTTTTTAGCTTCAAAGAAATCCTGCGATTTCTTCGATACAAATCGGGAACTATCAAAATCCAGTTCAAGTGGGGGAGGGGGAGCACGACCTTTTCCTTTGGGAGGCATAATTGCACACGTAATACCCACATCAAACTAGAAAATTCTGTAAATTCGCTTACCAGACAGTCGCCGAAAAACCTCGCTGGAAAACCTCACCGGAGTTGGAGAAGATAACCGGAAAACAACACTTGAACCTTGTACACAACAACCTCCAACAACACCAACAACCCCACACTTTAACACCTTCAATTTTTACTTCCGGTTTCTCTCTTGCACCCACCTTAGATTTTTGCAGGAATCAATAGAGTTTTTAGGCTTCAAATCTGATGGATAACAGTGGATTTAGGAGGGGGGGATACGGATTTGTGGTTGTTTTGGGATGATTTGGTGATTAATGGGACTGATTCTAGAGAGAAGATTTAAGGAAAAAGTGAGTTTTTGAGAGAGAGATGGGTTAAATTTCGGCTAGGGCAATTGTAGGGAGAGAGAGGACCCAATTTTCGATTAACCCGACTGGAATACGGCTTGGCGGCACACCAAGCGGGCGTTTTCCCCTTCACCAAGCGGGCATCTGGTCTGTCCAGCAACTTTATTGTAACGACCCCAAAACACGTCCCTATTTATTTTATATTTTTGGAGATTTTTATTTGACTTATGTGTGCATTTTATGTGTTGCATCATATTATATGATTGCATATCATACTTGATTATTTGTGCTATTTACTTAGTTAGTAATAATAATGATTAAAGGAGTCAAATGATTAAGTTGAAACTTTAGGGTCCTTGTTGAAATTATAAGTTAAGGGGCTTAAGTGTTAACTTTGAAAGTCTAGTGACCAAAATGTAGTTTTGGGGTAAAGATATTTATAACAAATAACAATGTTTAACTTCCTCCTTCTCAGCATTTCTTTTTTCTTCTGCAACTTTCTTTACGTCTCAGTTAGGGTTAAGAAGAAAAAGGTAAGTTCAACCCATTTCGATTTAATTCTTTTTATTTACTTACCCGTTTTAAAAACTAATTATATAAAAATGATCAGGGCGTCGAATAGGTCATTTCTAGCCGAACAAAACTTATTTCAGCGATACTTTTTCCGGAACTAGGTAAGTTACTAATTCCCCTTTAAATGTTAAAATAGTCATATATGCTATATGTGATACTTGTACTTGTTAATTTTGTGATTTGGGTAATATTTGCTATACTTGTAATTTTGGGACAAAGGGAGTATATGGAATTGGTTTTAGCTGAGTATGGGAATGGTTTAGAAACTCATATTGAAATCTTAATGAAGTTACCAATGTTCTGTAGTAAGTTGTGTAGTTTATGTGTTATACTTGTGGGACGGAAGGAGTAAAAATTGAACTAAGGAAGAAGTCTGGGATTTGGCCCAAAATAGGAGGGGGCGCGCGTACCCTAAATAAGGAGGCGCACGCACCCTATTAACCAATTTAGGCAAAAGTGTCTGATCAAGGGAGGCGTGCGCACCCTTTTGGGTGGGGAGCGCGCACCCTTAGTTGGCCAAAAATAGTGAGGTTCTGATGAATGGGAGCGCGCGCACCCTTTTGGGTGGGGCGTGCGCACCCCCCCTGTTTTCCAGGTTTGGTAGTTTGTTCAAATGGGGTACAAGAGGACAAGTGTTTATGTAGTCCTTGGGGTTGTTTAGGACCCAAACGTGAATGTGTATGACTTTTATGTCGTTGATGAAAAAGATTGGGTTGTGACTAAATGTCCTTTTTATGGACTCTTTATGAGAAATCTTTCGTGTGCATCTTGTGATGTATTTGGCTTAGTTCCTTCTTGGATTAAATGTCCCGGGTTTTGTTTAGCAAGTATTCATTACTGTGCTTCTTGTGAAAAGTCCAGCTGGTCTTGTTGTGGAGTCAGCCAATGGAAGAATTATAGTGGTACATGTAAGTCCATTATAAGGTTTTCCATTGGGAGCTTTTGAGTCAGGCGGTGGAAGAATTATAGTGGCACACAAGCCAAGTTCACTGTAAGGTGTCCACTGCGCCTTCTTTGTTTCCCCAGTCCAGATTGGCCTTGGATGGGATGAATTGCTCCCTTTGGTGAGTATTTGGGTTATGACTTTGTGTCATATTTCCCTCTCTGGTTACTTTGGTTCTATTGGTTATGGTTTGGTTTTCGGGATCCCGGCTTCAACTATTTATGCTGCTCAGATGGTTTTCTTTGATGGGTTCTCAGATGGTATTCTCATCGGTTATGGTTATTGGGTAAACCTTGGCTTGGTATCCACCAGAGTGTGGGCTATGTGATAAATGTGATATATGAGTTGATGTTATATGCTATATGCTATATGATTACTTGTTGATATTGTTTCTTTATGATTGCCATATCAGCATGTAACGTAGTTGCATTTTAGTAGCTTACTGAGATTTATTCTCACCGTTATTTGTTTACTGTTTTAGATAAAGGCGGGTCCAGGGGATAGGACACTCGGCACGGGAGGACGTTGGATTGGTAAGAGATGGGACTTGTTTTGTGAAGGTTACATTATGTAAATGTAAACCCTTTGGGTAGAGTACCCGGACTTCTTATGGTCACACCTATTTTGGTTCATGTTGGTGTATGTACATTTGTTTAAAAGTTTGTAAGCCTTCGGGCTAAGTACTTTCGTTGTGAAAGCGTTTGTAAAGTTTGTTTAAAAAGTTAAGTGAAGTCTTTGAACTTCAAGTGTGTTTTTGTTAAACTTTATGTAAGTACATTACGAAATATTTTTTAAAAAAGTGTTTTATAACGTCTTCCAATCGTGTCCCGAGCGTGGGGCCAAGTAGGACCACGGGTCTGGGGCGCGACAGTTGGTATCAGAGCTAGGTTGTAGATGGTTTAGAATGACTAAATGACCTAGGAGGGTAGTAGAGTATAGAGTGAGTAACGTTGAGTGTTTTATGTAGGTATTCATTAAAAATGGGTGAAACTGAAGGAGACCAGGCTGGCTCTTCGGGGCAAGGGGATGCCAGAGAAGAGGCTCGAATTATGTTTCAAGGAATGTTCGAAGCAGCAATGAAAACTATAAATGATCAGAGGCAAGAGAGGGAACAGGTACCCCCCCCAGATATGGCTTAGAACAGTTTCTAAAAATGAAGCCTATGGAGTATGATGGAGAACCTGATGTATCTAAAACTGAAAGGTGGATTGAATCCATGGAAAAGATCTTTGATGCTTTGAGATGTTCTGAGGAAGATCAAGTCAGGTTTGCTACCTATAAGCTGAATCGAGCTGCCGAGCATTGGTGGAAAGCTTTGAAAACAAAATGGGATGAAACTCATGTACCTTACACTTGGGAGAATTTTCTGGGAAAGTTTAAAGAACACTTCATTCCTCGAGTAGATCAAGACAGGAAGGAGATGGAATTTCTTAGCTTGGAGCAAGGTTCTATGTCAATTGCTCAGTATTCAGCTAAATTTTCAGAGTTGTCCAGGCATTGTACTCACCTAGTGGCAACTGAGGAGAGGAAGGCTATGAGATTTGTGAAAGGTTTGAAAACTGTGATTAGAACTCAGCTAGTATCCCATAAGTTTCAAGATTTTCAGGATGCAGTTGATCGAGCCTACCAAGTGGAGCATGACATTGAGGAACATAAGAGGAAAATGGAGTTGTTAGTCGCTGGAAAGCAAGTTAGGCAACAACAACAACGTGGTGATAATAGAGGAAATCAAGGTGGATCTTCATAATTCAAAGGGTCTTCTCAAAGACAGTCAGGTAACAGAAATCAAAGTAACACTTCAGGGAGTCAGAGCAGAGGAGTTTGTAATTATTGTCAGAAAGAAGGGCATTCAGAAGAGAGATGTTGGAAGAAACAGGGCAAATGTTTGAACTGTGGTCAGTTAGGACATTTTCAGAGGGATTGCCCTAGGTTTAAGATGCAAGCATCGGGAAGTGTGGTTGGGTCCTCTCAGGGCCAGAAGAGGGATTTCTCAGGCAAGCCTAAGGTGCAGGGTCGTGTCTTTGCTATTTTTCAACAACAGGCTTCAGAGTCCTCTAACGTGATAGGAGGTATTATTTCTGTGTCTAGTTTGAGGGCACGTACACTTATAGACCCTGGCTCATCGCATTCTTATGTGTCTGTGCATTTTGCTTCTCGATTGAATTTGTCTTCTGAATCTCTACCTTATGTGTTAGAGGTGTCAACTCCTATAGGGGAGTGTTTGGTGACCAATGAGGTGTTGCATTCTTGTGATGTGCATATACGTGATCATATTTTACCTGCTGATTTAGTTATCTTACCATTACAAGATTTTGATGTTATCTTGGGTATGGATTGGTTGGGTAAATATCATGCGTCTGTTGATTGTGCTAATAAGGTGGTCACATTTTCTATCCCTAATGTTCCTAAATTTTCTTTTGAAACTGTTCCGTGGGGTAGAGAGAATCGAATTATTTCTTATATGAAGGATAGAAAGTTGCTGAACCGGGGTTGTGCGGGGTATTTGGCTAGTGTTCTTGATACTACTAAAAGGGTTCCTGATATTGAGGATGTGCCTATTGTTAAAGAATTTTCAGATGTATTTTCTTCTGAGTATGCTATGCCTCCTGACCGGGAAATAGAGTTTTGTATTGACTTACTTCCAGGTACGACTCCTATATCTGAGGCACCTTACAGAATGGCCCCAGCTGAATTGAAAGAGTTGAAGGTTCAGTTGCAAGAGTTACTTGATCGAGGATTTATTCGTCCTAGTGTATCTCCGTCGGGAGCTCCAGTATTATTTGTTAAAAAGAAAGATGGGTCCTTGAGACTGTGTATCGACTACAGAAAGCTGAATCAGGTAACTATAAAGAATAAATATCCGCTTCCTTATATTGATGATTTATTTGATCAACTTCAAGGGTCGGTTGTCTTTTCAAAACTTGACTTGAGGAGTGGGTACCATCAGTTGAAAATCCGTTCTGAAGACATTTCTAAAACTGCTTTTCGTAGTAGATATGGTCATTATGAGTTTCTGGTTATGCCTTTCGGGTTGACTAATGCTCCGGATGTTTTTATGGATATGATGAATAGGGTCTTTAAACCTTATCTTGATACCTTCGTGGTTGTATTTATTGATGATATTCTTGTTTATTCCAAGTCCCGGGAGGAGCATGAACAACATTTACGAATGGTTTTATCTATTCTTCGTGAGAAGCAGTTGTTTGCTAAATTCAGTAAGTGTGCTTTTTGGCTCAATGAAGTATCTTTTCTTGGGCACGTGATTTCTAATAAAGGTATATCAGTTGATCCATCCAAAGTTGAAGCTATTGTGAATTGGAAGAGGCCAGAATCAGTTACAGAAATTCGAAGCTTCTTGGAGTTAGCTGGGTACTACAGAAGGTTTATTGAGGGGTTTTCTAAGATTGCAACTCCCTTGACTCAGTTGACTCGAAAGAATGTTCCTTATGTGTGGGATGAGAAATGTCAAGCTAGTTTTGAAGAGTTGAAGAAGAGATTGACTACAGCTCCTATTCTCGCTCTACCTAATGGTAATGATGATTTGGTTATATATAGTGATGCTTCTAAAGAAGGCCTCGGGTGTGTATTAATGCAAAATGGAAGGGTGATTGCATATGCTTCGAGGAAGTTGACTCCGAGTGAGCAGAATTATCCTACTCATGATATGGAGCTTCCAGCTATTGTCTTTGCATTGCACAAATGGAAACATTATCTTTATGGGGCAAAGTTTGAGATTTTCACAGATCATCAGAGTTTGAAGTATCTTTTCTCCCAGAAAGAGTTAATTAATAGACAGCGAAGATGGATGGAGCTGTTGAAGGATTATGATTGCACCATTTCTTATCATCCGGGCAAGGCAAATGTGGTAGCTGATGCTATTAGCCGGAAGTCTTATGTAGCTTCATTGATGGTGCGGGAATGGAAGATGTTGGAGGATGCTCGAGATTGGAGTCCTTATGAATCAAATCATGGAGCTATTTTTGCGAACATTCGAGTATTACCAACTCTAGTTCAACAAATAAAGGAAGCTCAGAAGGATGACCCGAAATTGATAAAGATTATGGATAAAATTAAAGATGATAAATTTGAGGATTTCTCCCTCAGTTCTGAAGGGGTATTGACTTTCAGAGGTCGATTGTGTGTGCCTAATGTTGATGGGATTAAACACCAAGTGCTTGATGAAGGCCATAAATCGAGGTATACTATTCATCCTGGGAGTACTAAAATGTATCAGAATTTGAAGCAACACTTTTAGTGGAATAATATGAAGAGAGAAATAGCGGAGTATGTATCCAAGTGTTTAACATGTCAACAAGTTAAAGCTGAACATCAAAGGTCCGCAGGATTGCTTCAACCGTTAGAGATTCCGAAATGGAAGTGGGAACATGTTACTATGGATTTTGTGACAGGGTTACCTCGTACTCGAAGAAGGTTTGATGAAGTTTGGGTGATTGTTGATAGATTGACAAAGTCTTCTCATTTTCTACCTATTGAGATTGGTTATTCTATGGAAAAGCTTGCAACCTTGTACATTAATGAGATCGTGAGGTTACATGGAGTTCCAGTGAGTATTGTGTCTGATCGTGACCCTAGATTCACATCTCGGTTTTGGCAAGCATTTCAGAAGGCTTTGGGTTCAGAGTTGAGATTTAGTACAGCTTTTCATCCTCAAACAGATGGTCAGTCCGAAAGAACTATCCAAATTCTTGAGGATATGTTGAGAGCTTGCTCAGTTGATTTTTCAGATTCGTGGGATATTCATTTGCTTCTCGTAGAGTTTGCTTATAATAACAGTTTTCAGTCCAGTATTGGGATGGCTCCTTATGAAGCCTTGTATGGGAGGAAATGTCGATCTCCTATCTGTTGGGATGAAGTGGGAGAAGCCAAGATTTGGGGTGTTCAGATGGTTAATGATTCAGTTGAGAAGGTTAAACTTATTCGAGATCGTTTGAGTACGGCCCAGAGTAGACAGAAAAGCTATGCTGATCATCGGAGGCGAGACCTTGAGTTCGAAAAAGGTGACTTTGTGTTTTTGATGGTTTCCCCTAAGGTTGGTATTCGAAGATATGGAAAGAAAGGCAAGCTTGCTCCGAGGTATATTGGTCCATTTGAGATTCTTGGAAGAGTGGGGGATCGGGCTTATCGTCTTGCATTACCTCATTTTTTTGATAAGATCCATAATGTGTTTCATATTTCTATGCTTCGGAAGTATGTGTATGATTCTTCTCATGTTCTATCTGAGGTACCCGAGGATATTGAGCCGAGTATGTCTTATGAGGAGTATCCAGTCCAAGCCATTGATTCGAAGGTGCAAGAATTGAGAAACAAAAGTATTCCTCTTGTTCGAGTTGTGTGGAAAAATCACAATGTGGAGGAATCGACTTGGGAGCTTCGGGAAGAGATCGAGAGGAAGTACCCTTGGTTGTTTGAGGACCTCGGTAAGTAACCCTAAAATTCGGGACGAATTTCTTTGAGGAGTGATTGTAACGACCCCAAAACCCGTCCCTATTTATTTTATATTTTTGGGGATTTTTATTTGGCTTATGTGTGCATTTTATGTGTTGCATCATATTTTATGATTGCATATCATACTTGATTATTTGTGCTATTTACTTAGTTAGTAATAATAATGATTAAAGGAGTCAAATGATTAAGTTGAAACTTTAGGGTCCTTGTTGAAATTATAAGTTAAGGGGCTTAAGTGTTAACTTTGAAAGTCTAGTGACCAAACTGTAGTTTTGGGGTAAAGATATTTATAACAATGTTTAGCTTCCTCCTTCTTAGCATTTCTTTTTTCTTCTGCAACTTTCTTTACGTCTCAGTTAGGGTTAAGAAGAAAAAGGTAAGTTCAATCCATTTCGATTTAATTCTTTTTATTTACTTACCCGTTTTAAAAACTAATTATATAAAAATGATCAGGGCGTCGAATAGGTCATTTCTAGCCGAACAAAACTTATTTCAGCGATACTTTTTCCGGAACTAGGTAAGTTACTATTTCCCCTTTAAATGTTAAAATAGTCATATATGCTATATGTGATACTTGTACTTGTTAATTTTGTGATTTGGGTAATATTTAATATACTTGTAATTTTGGGACAAAGGGATTATATGGAATTGGTTTTAGCTGAGTATGGGAATGGTTTAGAAACTCATATTGAAATCTTAATGAAGTTACCAATGTTGTGTAGTAAGTTGTGTAGTTTATGTGTTATACTTGTGGGACGGAAGGAGTAAAAATTGAACTAAGGAAGAAGTCTGGGATTTGGCCCAAAATAGGAGGGGGCGCGCGCACCCTAAATAAGAAGGCGCATGCACCCCATTGACCAATTTAGGCAAAAGTGGCTGATCAAGGGAGGCGTGCGCACCCTTTTGGGTGGGGCACGCGCACCCTTAGTTGGCCAAAAATAGTGAGGTTCTGATGAATGGGAGGGCGCGCACCCTTTTGGGTGGGGCGTGCGCACCCCCCCTGTTTTCCAGGTTTGATAGTTTGTTCAAATGGGGTACAAGAGGACAAGTGTTTATGTAGTCATTGGGGTTGTTTAGGACCCAAACGTGAATGTGTATGACTTTTATGTCGTTGATGAAAAAGATTGGGTTGTGACTAAATGTCCTTTTTATGGACTCTTTATGAGAAATTTTTCGTGTGCATCTTGTGATGTATTTGGCTTAGTTCCTTCTTGGATTAAATCCCCCGGTTTTATTTAGCAAGTATTCATTACTGTGCTTCTTGTGAAAAGTCTAGCTGGTCTTGTTGTGGAGTCAGCTAATGGAAGAATTATAGTGGTACAGGTAAGTCCACTATAAGGTTTTCCATTGGGAGCTTTTGAGTCAGGCGGTGGAAGAATTATAGTGGCACACAAGCCAAGTTCACTATAAGGTGTCCACTGCGCCTTCTTTGTTTCCCCAGTCCAGATTGGCCTTGGATGGGATGAATTGCTCCATTTGGTGAGTATTTGGGTTATGACTTTGTGTCATATTTCCCTCTCTGGTTACTTTGGTTCTATTGGTTATGGTTTGGTTTTCGGGATCCCGGCTTCAGCTATTTATGCTGCTCAGATGGTTTCCTTTGATGGGTTCTCAGATGGTATTCTCATCGGTTATGGTTATTGGGTAAACCTTGGCTTGGTATCCACCGGAGTGTGGGCTATGTGATAAATGTGATATATGAGTTGATGTTATATGCTATATCCTATATGATTACTTGTTGATATTGTTTCTTTATGATTGCCATATCAGCATGTAACGTAGTTGCATTTTAGTAGCTTACTGAGATTTATTCTCACCGTTATTTGTTTACTGTTTTAGATAAAGGCGGGTCCAGGGGATAGGACACTCGGCACGGGAGGACGTTGGATTGGTAAGAGATGGGACTTGTTTTGTGAAGGTTACATTATGTAAATGTAAACCCTTTGGGTAGAGTACCCGGACTTCTTATGGTCACACCTATTTTGGTTCATGTTGGTGTATGTACATTTGTTTAAAAGTTTGTAAGCCTTCGGGCTAAGTACTTTCGTTGTGAAAGAGTTTGTAAAGTTTGTTTAAAAAGTTAAGTGAAGTCTTTGAAATTCAAGTTTGTTTTTGTTAAACTTTATGAAAGTACATTTCAAAATATTTTTTTAAAAAGTGTTTTATAACGTCTTCCAATCGTGTCCAGAGCGTGGGGCCAAGTAGGACCACGGGTCTGGGGCGCGACATTTATTCTTTTAAAAACCTCAGTAAGCGGGCACCTTTACCATAGTGAGTTCGCGCCTGGAAATGCGAGCGGGCGCTTGTCAATAAAACAAGAGGGTACCTGCAAATTACAGAAACTCAATACCCAGAAACCCATAGTAAGCGGGCGCCTGTCCACCACCAAGCGGGCGCTTGGTCAATTTTTCGGCCATTTTTTTTTTCTTTTTTTTTTTTTTTGCCTCGTTGGTTGGACTGATTTTCTGCACATCACCACAAACAAACATCACAAGCGTAATATCCTTTATAAAAAATGACTCAAAAACAAATATCTTTTTGGAGGGTGACACTATTTACACTATAAACCCACAAACTCAGAGAGATCCATGAAGGATGACACGGACTAACTTTTTGACCGCACTTTCGTTGCCTACGTTCCCCCTAGGACAATAAGGGGATCAGGTCACCGTAGTTCGAACCGACCCAGAAATAAAAGACACGAAAGCAATAATAAACATTTTTTTTTGAATAGTTTATGAATATCACCACCCCCAAACTTAGAACATGCTATGTCCTCATTGCATCCAAAATAAACATACTCCCAAGCTAAGAATGATGATAGACTGAAATAAAAGAAAACAAATAAAATGATACCTGGTTGGGTTGCCTCCCAACAAGCGCCTTTGTTTTAAGTCGATGGCTCGACATGTTGCCTTGGAGTGCTCAGAGGACTTCGACCGGATCCACCAACTCGATCACATCAATCTCATTGAGGTCTTCTAACATGGACACACCTTCATAGTACGGCTTCACTCGGTGACCATTAACTTTAAATAATGTTCCATCTTTCAAATCTCTAAGCTCAACCGCTCCATGAGGAAATATTTGTAACAACTCGAATGGACCCGTCCATTTAGACTTTAATTTGCCCGGAAACAATCTTAACCAAGAGTTAAAAATGAGGACTTTCATACCCAGATAGAGATTTTTGGACTTCAAGTGCTTGTCATGGTACCTCTTGGTACGTTCTTTATACAATTTGGCAATTTCATAACTCTCTTGTCGCATCTCCTCTAACTCATCAAGTACAAGCAATCTTTTCTCACCAGCTTGTGTCAAACATGTTAATCTCCTTGATAGCCCAATAAGCTTTGTGTTCTATCTCAACAGGGAGATGACATTCTTTCCCATACACAATCCGATAGGGGCTCATACCAATGGGTGTTTTGTATGCAGTCCGATATGCCCACATTGCATCATTCAATTTCAAGACCCAATCCTTTCGGTTAGGACGCACTATCTTTTCTAACACACCTTTGATTTTCCGGTTACTCACCTCCACTTGTCTCGAAGTTTGGGGATGGTAAGCCATGGCCAACTTATGAACCACCCCATATTTCTTCAACACATTGTTGAACATTCGGTGGGTGAAATGTGTTCCTTGATCGCTTATGATTGCTCGTGTCACTCCATGTTTGCGCGCGGGTTTTTGTGTGTTTTGTTTGACTTCAAGGTACCTTTTCGTCCTTCGATTTACCCTTTTTGATTGTTTGAGAGTCGCCACCATGTTGTTGTCGGAACACGGACCGAGATATCTGGATTCAGGTGTTAAGTTATGAATTGGGAAGGTCAAGAAGCACCCAATTCACCCAATCTAGGATTGGTCTTGCTAAGAAATCATCATCATTGTTTCAAAATCATGCAAAATGTATGTAAAAGAGAAAAGAAACAAATAAATATTTGCTTATTTATTTGGGATATTGGATCATGTGCTTCCAGACCATCTCCATGGATTGGAGAGGCTCTAGGCTGATCCTTTAATGGAATCACACTACTTCAAAGACAAAAAAGGAGATGAGAAGGTAGAAAAACAAAGAGTTTTACCTAAGCGTTCTTCAAGAATCCTATGGATGGCCTTGACTAAAGGCCTTGAATCTCCAATAAACTTGGCTTGAGTGGTGTTGTGGAGGCTTGAATTTCGTGGGTGAGGAAGAGGGACTGATTATGGGGACCTCTTTGATCAGATTTGGAGTGGGTTTTGGGTGAATGAGGATTCTAGCATTTTTTCGGTTCAAGAACCTTTATATTTATAGGAGTTTTAGACCTAGGGTTTTGGCCAAGAAGGTAAGTTGTGATGGGAATCCAAGACTTAATTCCCAAAGAGGTATTTTTGGACTCTACGATCGTCCATTAGGTTTTCCCGGATTGCTTAAGTGTTTGCCAAGAAAAGGGGTTAAGATCAACAAGGAAACTGACTAAAAACCCGACTGTCAAGGGCGATGTCTCGTACGAGGCATCAATGTCTCGTACGAGGCATCAATGTCTCGTACGAGGCATCAATGTCTCGTACGAGGCATCAATGTCTCGTACGAGGCATCAATGTCTCGTACGAGGCATCTCAGTGCTGGAATTCACTATTTGCCCTCTGTAGTAGTTTTAATGCATTTTGGCCCCTGACTAATGGAGTCAGTCAGAAACTTAACGAAACATGTCCAACTTAACGAGTTTCGACCCAAATCAAAGGCGAGACACAGAAGTAGTGTGATCATAAATGAACATCAAAAATGGGGTGTCTACAGAGCCCCTATGCGACGATACTTATGGATGAAGTACCGTCATCGATAGAAAAGACACCATTTTGAACTAGGGGTATGGTCGTGCTAAAAAGCTGCCTACGTATTCCTCGAAAGGAAATCAGACCAAACGTAGTTCGACTCTGAAAACACGCAAAAACTGAGGTTTAAGGTATTTTGAAAATCATTTTTGAAAACAATACTTGCGGTAAGTAAAGCTTAGAGTTTAGAGGTATCCATACTGAGGAATCAATGGCCTTGACCCAATTCTGAATATACTCCTTTTTGTTGATGACGAACCGTCTCTAGTTGCAATCCATACCGAGGAACCAATCTCTTTGACTCCAATTCTGAATATGCCCTGTTATTGATGACGATCCGTCTTCGATTTTGGAGACGCCAGTTACCCGGACCTTGCTTCTCCTTCCAACGAGGTTGCCTTATTCGCCGGAAAATGTGAATCCTATGTTATTAACATACGTCTTGATAACAATTATCAGACCTGGGTTTAGAGATGCCAATTACTTGGATCCTTGCTCGAGGTTGCCTTATTTGTCGGAACAGTGAATCCTATGCCATTAACATACGTCTCGATGGAAATTGTGGGATTTTAAATGGTGGGATCCTGTGTTATTAACTTACGTCTTGATAACAGTCATGGGATACCCGAATTTGGAGACGCCAATTACTTGGACCTTGCTTCCCCTTTCAACGAGACCGCCTTTCCGTTGAAAATGTGAGTCCTATGCCATTAGCTTACACCTTGATGACAATTATGGGACTCTGAATAGTGGGATCCTGTGTTATTAACTCACATCTTAATAACAGTCGTGGGATACCCGGTTGTAAATCCTGTGTCATTAACCTACGTCTTGATAACAGTCATGGGATTTAAAGTTTGCTGATGCAGATTTCGTTGCTCACCCATGATCTTGGATGGGCGGTGAGGATAAATTCGTACTGAGAAACAACCATACTTTTTCCAATTCTAAAAATATCCATTTGTTGACGACTCAATGTTCCATCTTGAATCGGGTTCAGATTCGACCTTTCAGTCAAGAGCAGGGCTTTTTCTGACCTTTCTGTTAAAAGCAGGCTTTTCTGGAATTTCCAAAGAAAACATGGTTTTCTGAGATTTTTCTGGGGATCCCTCGTACGAGATATCGATGTCTCGTACGAGACTTCTCTGTTTTTATGCATAACAGAGGCGCTGAAGGTGCTGAAAGTGATTTTCAAATCACTTTTCTTATTTCATTTCGGGAATTCTCAACCCTAGGCAAATTTTTCATCCAAAAATCTTTATTTTCACCAAGTTTTGGTAATCCCTAACCCTTTCAAATGGCCGGTGCAAATCGTTCTCATAGGGAACACCTCTTTGGTAGGCACATGGAGGCAAAGTGTGGGCGACGGATGAGTTGTGCCCGTTTCTCGATGATCATATTTCTCACGCCGTTCGGATGTGGCGGGTAAGGATCTCTTCCTTTGACTGAGTTTCTATGTCAATTTCGTCGTTGCATGTCTCGATTTGGTGCGTTCGCCATTCGATTTTTATCGACTTTTTGCCTAGAATCATTGCTGCTAGGGTTTATCATGGATGGCTAATTTTTCAATGGAATTTTACCCTTGTTGATGTTGAAAATCATTGTAGTATAGTAGTACATGATTTTGACTGTCGTTCTAGGAAATTCTGCGATTTTTCTGGTAAAATGCTTAAATGAGGATTTTACCATTTTCCTGACATTTGTCTCTTTTGTCTTTGTTGTTTGCAGCCATTTAGGGTCATTGATAACTGTAGAGGCAGCGTGCGAGCAGTTGCCGAGAGGTGGGCAACTCTCAATGGCGAGATGAAGGAAGAGATCGAGAATCTCAGGCTGAAACCCTTCTTTGACGGCCTAGTCGGCGAGAGGAGGAACATTCACCTGCTCCAGGCTATTAGAGAGCATTGGTGGGATAGCACTCATACTATGCATATATGGTGGGGGGAGGTTACCATGACCCCTACTGACTTTCATGCCATTACCGGGCTTGCCATTGCCGGTGAGCCTCTTGAGGTTGATACGGATTTCTCTCCTAGCGGGGATGATATGAGGCATTTTTTGGGCTTCTTTGTGCGTACCCTAGGCAAGGGTTTCCCTCTGAAGGCCTTGAGGGACAAGGTTGACGCCTATGTTACCGTTAATGCCGGTCAGATGCACGTTACTGACACCCGTATCGCAGCCGTCCGCGGCTTTCTGTGGTTGGCCTTTTTTGAGACGCTATTTGTAAATCATGCATCGACCGCCTTGTTTACTCTGTTGAGCTGCCTGAGGGATATGCAGTATGTGACTGATGCCTGTTAGGGATTGGCAGGCTTGGCTCACTGCTCTGTGGCTATGGATGAGAGTTCGCAGGATCGTGTGAACGCTGGCTTAGGCGGCTACAGTCATGCCTGGGAGGTATAATACTTATCTTCTTCTGTATTCCTCCTTAATCTCAGCTCCAGTTTTTACTTTCTGTCTTAGTAACTCATTCAGCTTTGACATTTTTATATGTTTCTCCCATTTTGTAGGCCTGGGGATACGCCATGTTTGGTCTCTTCACTTTTAATCTTCGAGACAACACTGTTATGTTCCCGGATACTCTGAGATGGCGCCGGGGCAACAGGGATACCCGTTATGAGCATGCAGAGGGGGCTGACATGTCGGTGGAGCGTATGCGGCTGTATTTTGATAGGTGGGAGGCCGTCCCTGAGTCCGCTGTCGCTTTCTTCCCTTGGCGGAGTCTGGGCATTGATTATGCCTACGGGTTTACCGGTATGATGCTACTGATGATTGGCCTTGGTGGGGATGCTTTTACTTAGGAGAGAGAGTCTCTCGCCAGCAGGGTGGTGGCAGACTCGATGTCATAGTCCCCTTGGACCCGTCGGCCCATATGCTTAACTCTTATGCCATCGCGGAGGAGGATAAAGGGGATCTCATTATTGGTCAGGATGCTTTTGACCATATGTCCTTAGAGGCTAATTATCAGGACTTTCTCACTCGTCTCATGCCCCGATTGATTATTAGAGGGTGATCAGGCTCAGGCCCAGGGAGTTGCCCATGTCCCTTTCCGTCCACAGCTTGGACCAGCTTCATTTACCTACAGCATGGCTGAGGGAGTAGAGAATGTTGAGGATCTTCCCACACAGTACGATATGCCTGAGGGACTCATACCTCCTGCTGACGCGACCATGGTATGGTTTATGACCCTTCTTCCGTCATTTCCATCATTCTATCATTTCGTATCTCAGTTCATCGTTTTTCTGAATACTTTGACATCTATATTTGTTTCTTCTCAACAGGTGCCCATTGTTAAGTATAGAGAGGTTGCCGGACGGCTTGCCCAATTCATGGCCTATGCCATGAGGGTGAAGAGAGAGACTGCAGATCTCTTAGGTCGATTGGCTCGCCAGATAGCGGAGTCAGCCTCCTGTGGGAAGAGACATCGGACGGATGAGTGATCACGTGGCAATGGCGATGTCTCCTTCCTTTTGATGCTGAGTAGATAGGATCCCCCATTCCCTCTTTTTGTTGACGATGTACTTATTGCCTCGGCGTAGGCGAAGACAACTTTTTTTCTTTGGTTTGTACCTATGCAACAGTTATTTCCTAACTCTAACACATAATATATTAGTTGATTTTAGTTTTTATTTCTGACTGTTGTAAATGTATTGACTCATATCCGGTTGGCCAACCGAGGGGTAATTTTATGAGATGGATTCGCGTTGGGCCATTTGTATGTGATATATGAACTGTTTCGGGTGAGTTTCTGGGGTGATTAAGACATGTTTTGACTTGCAGGGCAACCTGGGATTTGAGCAGAGTTGTTGTTGTTCTGAACCAAGAGATGCCTCGTACGAGACATCGATGTCTCGTACGAGCCATCCTGTTAGTCTGTTGCTATTTCTCCTTTTTCCTCGAGGATTTGGTGTCCAAACTTGTATATAAGCACCTCAAGTTCGTCCTAGAATACCATGCAGCCTTAAATCAGTTCTGGGAACCTCTCTTTTGGAGTAAAATTCTCAACCTTTTGCTCCCAATGGCCCTAAGTATGTCCGTCCCTTCATCAATAATTGTTGATGAGTTCTCCTTGGACTTAGAGTTAGTGGAACGCTACAAGAATGACTTAGCAACGTTCTTTCGTTCATTCAATAAACCTCGCCAAGAGATCGTGGAGATGTTTGGTTTCAAGATTCTTTTCACCTTGAAGAATCTAAAACCGGAATGGGACCTTCTAAAGGGAGTTGCACACTTTTTGGATCCCTCGACTCATATTTTCAACTTTTCACTTAATGAGATGGTCCCTAATGTGGAGGAGATGGCGGCTATCTTAGATATGCCATTGACAGGGGTGATTGCGGTGCCCAAGTATGACAAGGTACTGGCAAAATCTCTTAGGGATCACTTGGGTATAGGCCTTCCCGAGGTGCAGAGTTATATTCATAACCGCTATGTCGATCTCCACTCTTTGCCTAAGAGATTTAAGGGTTGGGTGACTCGTGGTCATGAAGTGGATTACCAGCGCTATCTCTTGGCATTGTGCTTATTTCGAAGCGTGCTTTTCATGAGCAAGTGTGGTGTGGCGGACACGGAGCTCGTGGACATCGTTCAGCAAGCTAGAGGACGGGCCTTCAACATAATTCCTCTCATCTTGGGGGAGACCCTTCATAGCCTTGATGAGCTACACCAAACCGGCTCTATGACTCGGGGAAGTCCTTTATTGTTGACCATTTGGCTCAGAGAACATTTAAAGTTGTTGGACTCTCCGATAGACTATTCTCCTTATACTTTCCATAGGCGGAGACTGTTGGTGAAGGGTCTCAACATTGAGGAGTGGGCCCATCTTTTTGCTAAAGCGGAGACTGATGATATTGCTTGGTGCCCATCCTTTTGGAAGGTGAGGAGGTTCATAGCTAATACCTTTGGGTACGACAGGGTCGTCCTTCTGGGTTTGAGGGATTCCTTTTCTATTTTGCTCGGAGGGTAATGTGGCAATTCGGTCAACAGCAGGACACTTTCGTGTTAGGGGGACGACCTCAGAACATTTCTTTCATGGACTCAGAGTTCTCTACGAACTTGGCTCGCGCTTGGGGGCAAGGCACCACTATGGATCATTGGACCAATCTTCGTCATGATGGAGGGAGCATCTATTTGTACGACAAATATCTGGATTGGTTTCTGAAAGAACTCCATCCCAGTGTCGAGGGTATTGATGATATCCGCCGCTCTCTGTTGGGGAACCAATTCGAGATTAGATTGAATTTGAGGAAGAAGGAAGCTAAGGAGGATCCTTCTAATGTCAGAGTAGATGCCACTCAAGATTTTCTGGATAGTGACTTTTACGAGAAGAGAGCGAACGGACTTCCCGGTTTCAAGATACCTTTGCACAAGAGGAAGAGGAATAATAAGGCGGATCGTGGTCAAGCCCCTCCTAAGTTAAGGAAGAAATAGACCCTTAGGAGTATCGATACATTGCCATAGATAGACCAATGTTTAAATTTTTAGTATTTTATTTATTTTTCTTTTGCAAGTTGGTATTCATGTTGGAAATTTTCTTATTGCTTTCTTGAAATGCATTCAATTAATAAAAAGACAAGATTTTGATTTCATTTATTGAATAGACCGGATCAAAAGGCTGCCTACGTTCTCTTTTACATCAATTAAATAAGGAGCTCAGGTCATCGTAGTTCTTGTTTAAGAAAGAGAAAATTATGTTTGCTGACTGACATGTCTCGCACGAGACATGGGTGTCTCGTACGAGACTATCCCCTATATATATATATATATATATATATTATGCACACCCTGATTTTTGCCTAGACTGCCCTTTCAGGTTTTTAATCTAGCGGGCTTTTTATCTCGTGCCTTTGGCTCTAATTTTTGCCTAGGCCGCCCTTGCGGGTTTTCAACCTAGCGAGATTTCTCTCTTTTGTTTTAATAGGGGATGGACTTATGAGTAGTACTTCTTCAGCTTATCCATGTTGACGGGCTTCGGCAGTTGATCTCCATCTAGGTCTGCGAGTTGTACCGCTCCTCCAGAGAATACCTTCTTGACTATGTAAGGGCCTATCCATCTTAGTCCCCACTTTCCCATAGGATTGAATGGTCCAGGACGATGTTCACGTAGGACAAGGCCCCCTTCTTTGATGTTTTTGGACTTGGCTTTCTTATTGAATGCTCGGGCCATTCTCCGTTGATATGCTTGGATATGCTCGGCGACTCGAAGTCATCGTTCATCTAGCAGGGCTAGTTGTTCATAACGGCTGTACAACCATGCGACTTCATTCACTTTGTTTTCTACGAGAACCCTTAGTGATGGTACTTCTAATTCGATTGGTAGCACTGCTTCCATCCCATAGGTTAAGGCGTAGGGAGTCTCACCGGTGGCGGTACGGATCGAGGTACGATAGCCCCAGAGCGCAAAAGGTAGCTTGTCGGGCCAGTCTTTGCCAGTCTTAGCCATTTTTCTAATGATGGTCTCAATGGTCTTATTAGCAGCTTCAACTGCTCCATTGGTTTGTGGTCGGTATGGTGATGACTGATGTCTCTCTATTTTGTACTCTGCAAGTAGTTGGTCGCATTCTTTCTCAAAGTGTGAGCCATTGTCAGATATCATCTTATGAGGTATCCCATATCGGCATATGATGTTGGTCTTAATGAACTCAGCCACCTTTCTGGAATTCAAGACCTTGTAGGATTGAGCCTCGATCCATTTAGTGAAGTAATCAACAGCGACTAACACGAATGAGTGCCCATTATGGCCTGTTGGTGAGACTTTGCCAATGACGTCTATTCCCCATATAGAAAATGGCTAGGGGGATGTCATGGGATATAACACGGACGGTGGTGCGTGTTGCAAGTTGGCATGTATCTGGCACTTGTGGCATTTCTTAACCATGTCGGTGCAGTCGGCTTCCATTGTGGCCTAGTAGTACCCTAGTCGGATGACTTTCTTTGCTAGCATTTTGCCATTCATGTGGGTTCCACAGACTCCTTAATGGACTTGATCCATGATTTCTACGGCTTCGTGTTCGTCGGCACAAAGTAGACACTTCTCGTGGTGTTTCTTGTAGAGGCGATCACCTATAATAATGAATTGGGCGGCAAACCGTTTGAGGGCTATCTTCGCTTTAGGTGATGTGTCTGATGGGAATGTTCCATCTAGGTGGAAACTCCATACATCATAATACCAAGGTTTATCGTCCAAGGCATTCACGGAGACAAGGCCACACTCTTCTTTGCAGTCGTGTAGGTCTATGATTGAGTAATAAGCGGGAGTCGTTCGCCTCGTGACTTTGAAGGTTTTAACCCCAGTCCATTCGGGAATCTCCACAAGTGATGCTAGCATGGCTAGCGAGTCTGCTAAGCGGTTCTTATCTCTAAGAAGGTAGTAGAAAATGACCTCTTTGAACTGTTTGACCAAGTCTTGGAGATGGTCGTTATATTTATGGAGTGTAGGATCTTGTACCTTCCACTTCTTGAGTGACTCATAGATTATAAGTTGTGAATCTCTGTACACTTCTAGTTCGGTCACATTTCTTTCTAAGGCTGCTTCAAGCCCCACTATGCAAGCTTCGTACTCAGCAATATTGTTAGTGGCCTCAAAGTTAAGGCGGATTGCGAGTGGAGTGTAAAACTCTGAAGGATCTACTAGTAACATGCCAATTCCATATCCCCGTTTATTGGCTGCGCCATCGAAAAATAATTGCCATTTATTTTATGCTATTGTCATGATGTCCTCATCAGGGAATCGCGGGTCTTCCCCCTTCGCTTCATCGCATGGAAATTCGGCTAAATGATCCGCGAAGACTCTTCCTCTCATGGATTTCTGTGTGATGTAAGTGATATCGTACCCCACGAGCATAACGTACCATTTGGCTATCCTAGAGGAGACATGCGACTTCTAGAAGATGTACTTTATTGGGTCCATTCTTCCGATCAGTTGTACAGGAAACGCCTCCATGTACGGCTTTAGTCTCTCAGCTACCCATACCAGTTCAGCACACGACTTTTCTAATGCGGAGTAATTCAATTCAGCCCCTTGGAAGCGACGGCTGACAAAGTACACGGCATTCTCTTTCTTCGAATAGGGTTGCTCTTGTGCTAGCATAGCCCCTAATGCAGTATCATTGACTGTGAGGTATAAGGTCAATGGTTTCTCCTCATGCGGTGGAGCCAACACTTGCGGATTCACTAAGTATTCCTTGACCTTTTCAAAGGCTTCTTGGCACTCTTTGATCGATTCTAAGGATGCATTCTTCTTGAGGAGCTTAAAAATGGGCTCGCACATCGTCGTGAGTTGATTAATGAAACGACTAATGTACTGAAGGCGACCCATGAATCCCTTAACTTCTCTTTGCGTCTTAGGTGGAGGCATGTCAATGATGGATTTGATCTTAGCGGGGTCTGCTTCTATACCACGCTCAGTGACCATGTACCCAAGGACCTTTCCTTTTACTACCCCAAATGTGCACTTGGCCGGATTAAGTCTCATCCAACCTCTCAAAGAACTTTCTGAGGTCGACGAAGTGCTACCCATCAGAGCCTTTGAAGTGTATGATCATATCATCAATGTACACCTCCATCTCTTTATGTATCATGTCATGGAACAACGCAATTACAGCTCTCTGGTAAGTGGCTCCGGCATTTTTGAGTCCGAATGGCATGACTGTATAAAAGAATGTCCCCCAAGTTGTAGTGAATGCTGTTTTGTGTTGGTCCTCCTCGGCCATGAGGATCTGGTTGTAACCGGCAAATCCGTCTACGAATGAGCGGACTTCAATTTTCACGGTATTGTCAACGAGCATGTCTATATTGGGAAGAGGAAAATCGTCTTTCGGAGATGCTCTGTTGAGATCACGGAAATCAACGCAGACACGAACTTTTCTATTTGCCTTGGAAACCTGCACAGTATTAGCCAACCAGGTTGGATACTCTATCACTTTGATGAACCCAACACTCAGGAGTTTCTCTATCTCTTTTTTAACTTGTACTGACCACTCTGGCTTAATTCTGCGGAGTTTTTGCTTGACTGGCTTTGAATCGGGAAGCAGCGGTATCTTGTGCTCAACAATCGAATTGGCTAGCCCCGGCATATCTTTGTAGGACCAAGCGAACACATCTATGAATTCTCGGAGAAGCGCTATGAGGGCTTGTCGGTCTTCCCCTTTGAAGAAACTGCCAATCTTGGTCTCTTTCGGATCATCATCCGTCCCCAGATTAACTGTTTGCATTTCTTCGGCGTCAATAGGACCATTTTCGCCACGAATACCTGCTTGCTTATTAATTTCTTTTAAGATTTGTTCGTTTTCTTGATCTATCTCGTCATAAGACTCATTATTATCTAATTCGTTAGAGTTATTAGTTAATTCATCATTTAGGACGCTAGCAATCTCAGGATACTCAGAATGATTTATTTTTTCATTAAGAAAGTAAGGGAATACATGTTCCGCGATGGAATCCAAGTCTTCTTGGGTGAGCTCATCGGTAGTGGTATCTGACTCTAGGGTAAGAGTTATAAATTTTCTTTCTCTATGGGGATGGGGAGTACATCCTAATTCCTTGATCAGGAAGTCTTCACTTGCTATGGGTCCCCCAGTTGTGTACTAATTCTGGATAGGCTCGTCACTCTTCTTGATGAGCTTGGTGTAGTCTAGGTTCGGAGCGTCCCCCTTTTCTATTGCATTAATCTGAGTGTCCTCTAGCTTGCAAAGGTTGAGAAATTGGCGCAGTAGGTATTCTCCCAACACAAAGTCCCACTCACTGAATGCTTCGGCCTTGGTACCCCTTAATTCTCGAGGTAACCACAGGAATTGCATTGGTTCTGTTTCAAGCGAGTATGGATCACAGTCACCGAAGATTTTGAAGTCCAGTTGGCGCTTCCCCCTATGGTTGATCCATGGTTCAGGGAACATGAAGTATGGCAAGTTTTCCCCCTCACGCACAAAGTCGTTATTTTCCATACTTATTACTTGATTACGAGACAACATGTAACCGAAAGAAACTTCATTATTAAACGTTGTAGTGCTCTCGCCCACATTTGGGACTAGGCGAGTAGTCTCCTCTTTCTCACTAGATATTACTATTACATTGATCCCTCCTCCCGTAGTTGGGAGAGGGTTTGTCACTACATTAGGAACCCCTAGCTGCTTAAAGTCTATGAGATCTTGAATCACATATTTGAGGTGGTTGCAAGTATTGGTGTCGTGACCACTGAACTGGTGGAACATGCAGTAGAGATGATGGGCATGATTTGGGGGGAGTTCCCTTGGAGTAGAAGGAGGATTCCTTCGTGCGACCTTACCGGCTTCTACGAGTATGTCGAAGAGCTCTCCTTGAGTGATACCTTTGAATTTGTTGTAGACTCTATCTTTCTTCTTTTCCTTGTTGGGTGGAGGGACGGAGGAATAGTTGCTCCTTCCTTGATTATTGAAAGCGATGGTATTGACAGATGTGTCTTTGCTAGTAGAGCCTTTGTTAGGGTAGAGGTATCCACTATCTCTCTTAGCATCTTTCCTACTTTTGAAGATGTCATCTAGTCGAAGACCGGCTTTATGAAGTTTAGAGAAGCTTGGGAAGAAAGTACCGGAGAGGCGGTCCTCATACTCATTACGGAGTGATTTCAGGAAGATGTTCATTTGGTCATCCGTAGTTGGCCTATCAACGATCTCGGTGAGCTTGGCTCTCCACCTTTTGACAAAGTCACCAAATGTCTCGTTAGTACCTTGTTGTATTTTCTTGAGGTCTCTTTTAGTAGGACAGTAAGTATTATTGTCCTCGAAGTTCCTTTGGGAGACCTCACATGCGGTAGCCCAATCGGTCCTTGTGGATAAGGGGAGGGACATGTACCAATCCCTTGCCGCCCCCTCTAAAGTTTGGGGAAAGCTTTGGGCCAAAACGGTGTCATCTACTTTCATCGGAAGCATGGCCCAAGTGTAAGTTTCAACATGAACATGAGGACAGGTAGTGCCGTTGAACTTGGCTATGTCAGGAATGCGGAACTTTCGTGGTAGCTTAGTGATTGACTTGTGGAGCGCAATGGGGTCAAATGGAACGATGGAGCCCTTTGCTAGACCAAGATGTGCAAACCTCTTTTCGAGAAACTCAGCAGTGGCGGAGTTGATGAAGTTGGTGTCATCACTAGCTTTCTTTTTCTTATCACTTGCCTTAGTATCCTTATCATCGGAGGAGGAGGAAGAGTCGGATGTATTTGAATCAGAGTCGGAGTCGTCATCCCTCTTATTCCTTTTCTTAGCATGGGACTCCCCGTCTTTGGAGGGGTTTTTTGACTTCTTATTGCTCTTCTTGAGTTCTTGGAGCTCTTGCAGGATGGTGTCTATGTCTTTGGCGTGACGATCACTCTCACGGGCAGCAATTTCGGCTTGTTCTCTGACTTTCTGCTCAAGTCGTGCTATGACGGCTTTGGCTGTCTCCAAGTCAGTGATGGGGGTACCGGCCATTACTGCAACCTTTTCTAGTCTCTTGGTCGTGGGATCAGGGATGTAAATTACTGAAGCGATTGTGTCGGGAGTATGGAGCTACCTTGCTGATCGGACAGACCTAGTGTGCAGAAACTGTGTCAAATCCAGGCTAGGGTCCCAACAAGTCGGCTTTTATGAAACAGGGTTGACCAACACGACAGACTCACAGAAAAATAGAAATGTCTCGTACGAGCCTAACCAGACAGTCAGATTTGCAGATTTTAATCCTATTGGTCGGATGGAATTTAATATTTTTTAAGAGGTTACTATTCTAGTTCGTCCTGGAACAGTGGATTCTGTCACCCTAGAATATGAGCCCCTTGTTTTTCACCTGTATTGCACTCTCCCAAACAGACAATTCGGGCAAGGGTCCCATATTCTCATCGGAATCCACCATTCAATTAACCAAACCTAAGTGATTCCGTAGTTGTTTTGCACTTTGTTAAACAACGCATTAATGCAATCAAACCTTGTGAATTTTAAGGGACAACCGAAAGGGACATGTTGAACGGTGCGGTCGAAACTAAGCCAAAATGGCATCCACAATCCCGCACAGAATAGTGAAAGTAGGAAAACACAAGCTCGGATTCCCGTAGAGAGGTTCTCCATTCTTTCAAAATCCTTTGTTCAACATTTTACCGAAGGGACATTCGTCATATTCACAAGGGAGGATTATAGATTGTAAAGATGCGTTATCTTGGGCAAAGATTAAAACAACCCTAAGAATCGAACCGACCGGTCTCGAGGAGTGTCTTATTAGCTAGTATGTATGCATGAGGTTGATGCAAGGCTTACGGCTAAGGCTCCCCATGAACAGCGTCTAGGAGCGTGTCACGGAGTGGGTACACCATCTTTGGAGAGACCGGGGAGGGCCATTCGTTAGAATGGGGGTGCTGACCGACATCTGTCCTCCGATTGGGACCCGGGTTTATAGGGTATGTAGTGCAATTATTCTAGATGTGTGCACGTGTGTTAGAGTCAAGATCTAGGTGTCAAAGATAAAATAGAGAGTTTATTTTTATTTTTTTAAAGGAAAAATAAAAACATGCAATGGCCGGGCCAAGTGGCTGCCTACGTTTCCCTCTTGTGGAGGAACTCAGGCCGTCGTAGTTCACACATAAGGCAAACATAAGCAAAGCAGAGAATGAAACATTTAGCAAGTACTCCTGCAAAACAAAGGTTAGCCTTATAATATATGGGGAGTTTCTTTGTCATTAGGAAGGTCTTAAGACTCAGAAACAGAGGGGGGAGCAGATCTGAAACCCTGTATACGTGTTTGAACCGAACGAAAATCATTTTTCAAACCAGAGAGTCAGATCAGCCGGGCAGAGCTGAGATGTCTCGTACGAGACAAGGGATCCCTCGTACGAGGCATCTTAGTTGGGGAACAGATTACAGTACAGAATGCAAAATTTTGAAACAATGATGATTTCTTTCGACACAAGTTTAACCCACTTACTGTGATCTTCCCCAGCAGAGTCGCCACTGTTTGTGCGCGGGTTTTTGTGTGCTTTGTTTGACTTCAAGTTACCTTTTCATCCTTCGATTTACCCTTTTTGATTGTTTGAGAGTCGCCACCATGTTGTTGTCGGAACACGGACCGAGATATCTAGATTCGGGGGTTAAGTTATGAATTGGGAAGGTCAAGGCGCAGTCAATTCACCCAATCTAGGATTGGTCTTGCTAAGAAATCGTCATCATTGTTTCAAAATCATGCAAAATGTATGTAAAAGAGAAAACAAACAAATAAATAATTGCTTATTTATTTGGGATGTTGGATCATGTGCTTCAAGACCATCTCCATGGATTGGAGAGGCTCTAGGCTGATCCTTTAATGGAATCACACTACTTCAAAGACAAAGAAAGAGATGAGAAGGTAGAAAAAGAAAGAGTTTTACCTAAGCGTTCTTCAAGAATCCTATGGATGGCCTTGACTAAAGGCCTTGAATCTCCAATAAACTTGGCTTGAGTGGTGTTGTGGAGGCTTGAATTTTGTGGGTGAGGAAGTGGGACTGATTATGGGGACCTCTTTGATCCGATTTGGAGTGGTTTTTGGGTGAATGAGGATTCTAGCCTTTTTTCGGTTCAAGAACCTTTATATTTATAGGAGTTTTAGACCTAGGGTTTTGGCCAAGAAGGTAAGTTGTGATGGGAATCCAAGAATTAATTCCCAAAGAGGTATTTTTGGACTCTAGGATCGTCCATTAGGTTTTCCCGGATTGCTTAAGTGTTTGCCAAGAAAAGGGGTTAAGATCAACAAGGAAACTGACCTAAAACTCGACTGTCAAGGGGGATGTCTCGTACGAGACATCAATGTCTCGTACGAGGCATCTCAGTGGTGGAATTCACTATTTGCCATCTGCAGTAGTTTTAATGTTCATTTTGGCCCCTGACTAACAGAGTCAGTCAAAAACTTAACGAAACATGTCCAACTTAACGAGTTTCGACCCAAATCAAAGGCGAGACACAGAAGTAGTGTGATCATAAATGAACGTCCAAAATGGGGTGTCTACACTCCATACCTGCTAAAGATATTATCACAAACAAACTTGGACACCACGTTAGCATCATTAGTCCGGGTGGCAATAGCCTCCACCCACTTTGACACATAATCCACCGCAACCAATATATAAACAAAACCATGGGATGGGGCAAACGGACCCATAAAATCAATGCCCCACAGATCAAAGATATCTACCACTAAATTGTAATGAAGGGGCATCTCATCGCGTTTGCCTATGCTTCTGGACCGTTGGCACCTATCACACCTAGTGCAAAACTCATGAGCATCTTTGAACAACGTGGGCCAATAAAGACCCGATTGAATCACTTTCCTAGTCGTCTTTTGCCCACTAAAATGTCCTCCACATTGGAGTTCATGGCAAAATTTCAACACACTACTTTGCTCATGGTCCGGAACATATCTCCTCACAATTCTATCAGCACAAATTCTCCACAAATAAGGATCATCCCAAATATAATGCTTCACATCCGATTTAAACTTTCGTTTTTGATCGTATGTGAAGTGTGGTGGCGTAATATTAGAAACAAGGAAATTCACAAAATCCGCATACCAAGGCTCTTGGACATGTAAAGCAAAAAGTTGCTCATCCTGAAAACTTTCATTAACCGGAATCGCCCCATCAATAACACTAGTGAAAGTGAAGTCCTCAAGCCTAGATAAGTGATCCGCCACCACATTTTCGGTCCCCTTCTTTTCTCTAATCTCAATATCAAACTCCTGCAGTAGGAGCATCCACCTAAGACGTCTAGGTTTAGCATCCTTTTTATTCAACAAGTATTTAAGTGCAGCATGATCGGAGTAGACAATTACCTTGGATCCAAGCAAGTAAGAACGGAACTTTTCAAGCGCAAACACAACTGCTAAAAACTCTTTTTCAGTGGTAGTATAATTCAGTTGTGCATCATTTAA
>JAOWBW010000985.1:177500-241031 GCA_026119855.1 Campanula takesimana
TGGGAGATTAATGTTAACTTTTGAAAACATGTCATACAAATCAGACATTTTCTTATCCAGCTTATTTCTCATAAAATGTCCAGGAAACGGTATATGAGGTACATATTGCTTGGGGGTGGAAGAATAATTATTAGGAATTTACCCCATGCCATTAGTACTTTTAACAACAACATCCTCAACAGGGATTTCAGAAGACCTAGGAGAGGGTTCAGAATGTACCTCACTATTTACCTGTTTGCCATTTCTTAGAGTCATAATGGCCTTGGCTTGCTCCCCATGACTTGGGAAGGTTCCTGGTTTGTGCCCTTGCTGCCCTTCAGCTAATTGACCAATTTGGGTATCCAGTTTTTTGTTGACAACATCCTACTGCTTCTCTCTTTGCTCCATCATCATCCTCATCTATTGTTGTTCTTGCAGCATTGACCTCATCATCTCCTCTATATATTGCTTGGGTTGCTGTTCCGGATTCCCTTATAGAGGAGGAGAATAAAGAGGTTTTTGTTGAAACTGGTTCCCTTGTTGAAACTGGTTCCCTTGGTTACCCCTCCATGACAGATTCGGGTGATATTTCAAATCTAGATTATAAGTGTTAGAATAAATACCACCTTAATTCTGTCGTGGAGGATAACCTTGCATTGCATTAACCTGTTCAGAATCACACTGCGCAACAACTTGGCAACCATTAGTAGCATGAGAATTAGAACCACAGTTAGCACAGAAATCAGATACAACATTATCACTTGATGAAGCCATATTAATGTTAAATTTCGCAAGATTTTGGTTCATCAAGGCCACCTGTTTAGCAAATTCATCCACACCACTTAACTCATGTACTCCCCTAGGTTTTCCTCTAGAGCCTTTTTCTTGAGAATTGGCCCCTAACATCTCAAATAATTCTTGGGTTTGATCAACAGTTTTAGCTCCTAGAAAGCCACCTGCTGCGTTGTCAACCATAGCTTGGTCAACTGCGCTCAACCCACCATAAAATGTTTGATGTAAAAGGGCCTCAGGAAAAGCATGATGGGGACACTGCACTTTTAACATTTTAAACCTATCCCACGCCTCATGAAATGGCTCACCTTGTTCTTGAGTAAACCCTATGATTTTCTATCTAAAGGTGGCCAAAGTGGCATGTGGAAAGAATTTTTTAAGAAAAGCATCATGCAACCCATCCCATGTATTAATGCTCCTAGCAGGAAGTAACATTAGCCAGGTTTTAGCTACCCTTTGAAGAGCAAAAGGAAAGTATTTAAGCCTTAATTGTTCGTCAGTGACCCCCTCCTTAACAGGAAATACCGACACAATCATCATATACTCTCGCAAGAAGTTCAAGGAATCTTCAGCGGGAAGACCCTGGAACTTAGGCAGCTGACTAAAATAATGGCCCTTTGCCTCATAGGTCTTAGCTGCATCAGTCAAAACAATGCAAGACACCGATGTGTCGACCTTGGGCCTAGCCTACTCTTTCATTAAAGGATTAGCCATCACTACTTCAATTCTTCTCCCTGGTGGAAGAAGTTTCCAATTCACTTAAAATTACCTCTGCCTCGGTGACAGAAGCTTCAGACTCAGATTCAAACTCACTAATAGATGGAATGCCCCTATCAAGTCTATCAATATTATCATTCAAAGGGACCAACTCGGGATCTAATGAACGTCTGCCAAACATACACCGATTAAATGAACTTGTAAATCACAACAAGTCACCGGCAACGGCGCCAAAAACTTGATGGAAAAAATTCCACTGTAATAAAAACCTTGAAAGTGTACAAGTGCCGAAGCAGCAGTATATAAAAGTAAGGGTCGAACCACAGAGACTCGTGGATAAACAAGTTGATTTAATTAATGTAAAGAGTAACCAAAGGGTTTTTTTTTTTTTTTTTTTTTTTTCTTTTTGATTTGTTTAAACTAAGATAGCAAATAAAGTAAACTAATTTAAAATAGCAAAGCAATGTTAAAAGTTGGTTTCAAGAGTAAAAAGTAGATTCACGGATTAGGGTTCACAATTGTTATCACTATATGCTTTTTCACAATTAATTCATCAATCTGAAAACAAGGATTCGTTCACTTACTTAAGAATTGGGACGGTTCGGTCGCCGGATTACAATTCTATAGCTCTTTTTATGAAATACCTTCTATTACGGAAGTATAACAAGCAAAGAACGCGTTAAGAATTTAAGAACATATGAACCTACACTATCAGGATTTCTATTACGGCCTCAATCAAGTGTAATTATCAATTTAGTGGTCTAATGTATTAATTGCCCATATTACTGCAACAAGAAATACCCAAGAATACTAGGGCCAAGAATATCTTAGCATAAACATGAAACCCTAGAATTGAATTTAATTAAATTGATAAACAAGTTGAGATTGAATCTATGATTATGATATTTACATATAGATCAAACAATTGCTACTACCAATCCGCAAATCACAAGATGATTAGCTACTCATAGACATAGCAATAATCACAAGTAAATAATTAAAAACCATAAACCTGGATAAACGCTTGTTGATGAATAAAAAACCTTCAATCTTGATTACACCTTGAAACCAAAGAAAACCTAAAAGAAAGCATAAAAAAAACTGTTCTGAAAACCTAATCTATTTTATACGAGAGAGAGGAGTCCAAAATAGGGAAAGAAACCATAAAATAATATCAATTAAACAATTCCCGTATTTCCTGACGGAGAGGCCAAGCGGGCGCTTGACATGGACCAACCGGGCGCTTGGTCTTATCAGAAACATCACGTCTTCAAAACTGGGAAGTAAGCGGGCGCTTGGATTGATGGCAAGCGGGCGCTCGGTGACTGGTCAAGCGGGCGCCTGGTGACTTTGCAGGCGGGCACTCGCTCTTTGGTCCATCTTTATTCTTCTTTCCCTCCTTCTTGACTTTGACTACTGACTTCCGGTTGACCTTTGACTCGAGCAATCATGGTCTTCAACCCTTTAAACCTCTAGGACTTTGCAATACACCAATATAACACTAAAAAGTGTCTCAAAACAAACATATTCTCATAAAGTTCCTCAAACACAAAAAGACCAAAAATTACATTAAAATATTCTAAATTACATCCAAAAGTCAATAAAAATAGTACAAAAATGTAGAGATAATACATATGAAAACCGATTCATTATGCGCCAACTCCTTCTCCTGCGCCTCCTCCTCCGTCTGCTGATATGAGCTTAGTCATTTACTTACTCCAACAACTTCAGCAGGGGCAAGCTCGTATTGAATCTCAGTTTGAGATTCACACTTCGATGATAGTGAGTCAGGCAGATGAGATTGCTGCCATTAAGGGGGAGATAACGCGCATAGGCACTGATATAAGGGACAAGCACTTTCTCACTCCTTAGCAGTAGAATGATGCTATTGATCAAATGAGCAAATTATTCAAAGCAACACTCACTTCTCTCCAGGACAAGATCGATGGAGGCATCAAACTCAATGAAGGCCAGGATTTTATTGATGCTATAAAAGAAGTAAAGACTAGCATTGCTTCATATATCAGGAGGTTATTTGAGATGGTTGCAGGGGACAGCCAAAAATTGTTGAATGTGTTTGATAAACTCAGTAAAGTTAAGGATGAGCTTGAAATCCTATGAGTAACTGTCTATGGCCCAGAACAGAGCGCAGAGCCAAAGGCGCCCAAATCTTCAGTGCCTACTTTTAGCGCAGGCACTGGCACGCAGATAGTTGACTTTAGTTACTTACTTTCAAAGATAGAAGTTTTGAAGGAGCTGATTGTCACTCACTTTAGCGCATCCCACTCCAGCACAGATAGGCGCACTGAGCAAGTTTTTGCAGATATTATCACCGCGCAAACTGCCGTTGATGCGCATCTTCAAGTGATTGAAGAAAACTTCTCTCAACAGCAGGCCATCACTCAGCGCTCCATTGATGAGTATCAGACTATCAATGATGGCCATTTGCGCTATATTAGAGATGGTGTTTCAGAGACGTTCTCAAACGTTAATTGATCCTATCAACTTATAAAGCAAATTCATCGCTCTGTGAGCAATATTGAAGAAGGATTGAAAGAAGACTCCCCAGCCCCTCCCAACCCTTAGTTTATTTCTTTTGATTGTAAGTTGTTAACTTTTTGATGTTAGAAAATTTTGTGCTTAAATGTTTTAGAACCTTTTGATTTTTCTCTGTTGAATACTTGTAATCGTCAACTCTTATATTTCAAGTATTAATAAGAACAATGCATCATGTTTATATCAAACCTTGTTCACTCAAACTCCTTGTTTGTAGAACAATGAATGTTTTGTTTAAAATCATAATATTTGAACTGTTTCATACTTTCATGCATTGAGTTTAAACTTTGTTTAAACACATTTCAAAACTAAAACTCATACATTTTGAATGTGTTAACTGTTATTTCTATCTTTCCATTTGTAATGTTTTATCTTTATTGGAATAGATTAGAAATCTATATCTTGGACTAGTGTGTGCATTAACTTGAGACATGATTTACCAATTTCATTTGTTTGGACATGTTATTATCAAGTATAATGTTTGTCCTTGATATAGTAGGTAATGGCATCAATCATATAGGGGGAGATTGTTGGGTATGACCACTTATATCTCAGTATTTAATGTATAGGATTAATTAGATTTGATTGATCCATCACCTATGTTTTATTTTATGGACTCTAGACCCATATGTAAGAAGTATTTATACTTCATTTTTTTTGGTAGTCCATTTGAATAGAATAGGCTTAGGAATAGGGCAAGGATATCAAGATGCAAGAAAAATCACAATGTTGATTCAAGCCACGCGCCATGTGCCTCCAGCACTGCGCCTATGCGCCTATGTGCCTAACAGGCGCGCGCTATGCTATGCGCCCAAATGGCTCATGCCCCTGTCATTGAGGTAATTCAACACTTAGTGATTTATTAAAGACATGAAGACTTGAAGAAATTCAAACTACGCCAAAGATCCAACGGTGGATAAATAACACGTATGCACTCAGATTTGAGGACACCTGTCCACAACGGTCGTATTTGTGTTATGTGTCTAACGGCTAAAAGGACACGTGCTCCACTCAATGAGATCCAGCACATCTGTCCTTGATCTTATCCACAAGGGATTTCCAACGGCTAGTTTTTGGGGTTCACATATAAATACCCCATAACTTCAAACGTTTGAAGTTGCTAAGCTATTCTGAATTTCTCCCTCAAGCATTTGCTGAAGATTTGAAGATTGCTCATTGAATTCCCAGATTTCTCAAGAACACCTTCTTACCTTCATACTTAGCCCAGATCCTTAAGCAAAAACACTTTAGTTTTCTTGTGCTCTCAATCTCATAGATCTAAAGAGCCTTGATACTAAGAACACACACGCACCTCTTTAAGTTTGATCACTTAGATCTTTTTTTAAGAGATACACCGGTTTTATCTAGGATTTTTTCTTTCATAGATAATAGATCTTGAGTTAGTATTGAGCTCAAAAGTTGTAATTTGTAATACTCACTCATATTATAAGATCTCCATTAGAAATCCAATACTAACCATCTTGGTAGAGGACGTAGATCATTTTTCGATCAAACCTCTCCAAATAACGCGTACTTACTTATTGTCTTTTACTTTCAAGTTTATATCTTATCTCACTATATGCTTGTTTAATCATTGTAGATTGATTGGATTGAATTGTGTTGTGTTTGTTTCACATTTGCCTTAGTTTCATCTTTCATTCACTTTGAGCTAAAATACTTAGAGTATGTGTGCGCCCCCTTTATCATACTTTGCACCTATATCCATTACGAAATTCCGCTGTACATTTCACTCACTCACTTAGGCGCATTTCATAACGCTTATTTGATAAAGTGCGCATTTGCAATTGAGTTTTTCAAGTGTACGAAAAGAATTTCAAAACAGCTATTCACCCCTCCTCTAGCTATTTTTATACCCTTGTTGCCCCTTTGGGACCAAGATATTGTGCCCTTTCTTACTGAGCCGCCCAGCTAACCCCCTCTAGTTTGACTTTTGCAGTTGACCGTTGATCGGACTTTGAGACAGAAAGATCAGGGTGGAGCATTTGTTGATCATTTGGGCTGATTAGTGATATCTTGTATAGTATTTTAGAGATGTAAATTGTGACATTTTGACATTTATGGAATTAGATTTTTTTTTTCGGGATGTTGCACATGCATTTCTCAGTTGTTAGTATAATAACTGGGATATGCATTACTCAGTTGTTATTATGGTAAGTGCGACATGCATTTCAAAGTTGTTAGTATAATAATTGAGACATGCATTTTACAATTGTTCACACATGAGTTTGAGTATTATAATTGGGACATCCATTTCACAGTTGTTCACATATGAGTTGAAAATAATAATTGAAACATGCATTTCACAGTTGTTCAAAAATGAGTATGAGTAATATAATTGGGACATGTATTTCAAAATTGTTCACATATGAGTTAGTATAATAACTGAGACATGAATTTCATAATTGTTTGGGTATTATAACTGGCAAACCCATTTCACAGTTGTTCACACATGGGTTGAAAATAATAATTGAGACATGCATTTCACAATGTTTCACACATGAGTACGAGTGTTATATTTGGGACTTGCATTTCACAATTGTTCACATATAAGTTGAGTATAATAACTGAGACGTGAATTTCACAATTGTTTTGCCCATGAGTTTTACTATAATAAATGAGACATGAATTTCTCAATTATTATTGTAATAATTAGGACATGTATTTCTCTGTTGTTGGGCATAATAACTGAGACATGCATTTCTCATTTGTTAGTATAATAAATGATAATCCAATATCGTGGTTGTTTAAAGTCAAAAGTGAGCATGCTATCACTCTCTCTCTTTAGATAAATGATAAATTAATTGACCTCTTTTTTTAATTATTAAAAATTGAGCAAATTTTCAATTGTGAAAATACTCCTAATAAAAAAAAAACATAAGAAATGAGATTTTGGCTTACTGCATGTTATATATTTATCAGTTTAAAAATATAAAGAAAAGAGGCTTGGTATAGTGGTGTGTAGGCATGCTAGAGAGCTAGAGGTCATGGGTTTTCCTTGGTAATGACAGAATATTTTTAATTTAAATATACATAATGCATCACAATCAACTTAAAATACCTTCTCAAAGTCCTGTAAACTTACTTTTAACAAGTTGAAAGCTCTTCTCAGCTTCTACGGTCCGCTTGAATTCTCCCTTCATCATACAACCTCTTAAAGGGGCTGAAATAGTGCTAAAATTCTTGATGAATCAGCAATAAAATGATGCTAACCCACGGACACTTCTTACTTCCTGCATGCTTTTGGTTAATGGACACTCTTGAATTACACGGACCTTCTCATCATCTACTTAGATTCTTGTCGGAGTTAGCACAAAGCATAGAAAATCTAGACTATTTGTCATGAAAGAGAATTTTTGAGGTCTGCGTAAAGCTTTTCACCTATCAAAGTGGTCAAAATAGCACTTAAAAGCTCTATATGCTGACTTTTATCACGACTATATATAAGAATATCGTCAAAGTAAACAACAACATAATTTCCAATAGAAGGATGAAGAGTTTGATTCATTACCCTCTTGAAAGTTCTTGGAGCAGTGGAAAGACCAAATGGCATAATAAGCCACTCATAGAGCCTTCTTGTATACTGAAAGCGGTCTTCGATTCATCACCCGACTTAATACAAATTTGGTGATAACCACTCCAGAGATCAATCTTGGAGCAAACTTTTGCACCAGCAAGCATGTCAAACATGTCATCAATCCTTGGAGTGGGAAATCGATGCTTGACAGTAATTTTGTTGATCGCACGACTCCCACCCCTCTTCGGAGTCAATAAAGCTGGAAAAGCATAAGGGCTCAAGCTCTCTTTAATGTAACCTTTCTTTAACAATTATGTTACTTGGCTAGCCAACACTTCATGCTCCTTAGGGCTCATGCGATAGTGAGCTTTATTTGGAAGAGTAGAACCCGAAACAAGGTCAATTTGATGTTGAATGTCACTAAGAGCTGGTAAACCATTGGGCAAATCTTCTGGCATGACATCTTCAAACACTTTCAACAATGACATCTTCAAACTCTTTCAACAATGGCTCCAAGTCTTCATCACCGAAAGAAACAACATGTCGTTTTGGACATTCGCTCATATGATGACCAACTTGAGAACACTTGAAGCATCCATTGGAGCGGCTAGATTGTCCTCCCACGCGATTGGTAGTAGATGACTTCTCTAATTATTCACCAAAATTTCCAACCTTTGAATTCGTCTTTCCATTATTTGAAGGCTCTTCCTTTGAATAAGGATATAGGCTGCGTACATCAATGTACTTCTTACCACCACTACGAGCAAGTTTATCATCCACCTTTAAGGCTAATTGATAAGCATCCACAACCCTCCATAGCCTTTGCATTTCCACTTGTCACGAATGGGAATTCGCAAACCGCCCACGTACCTTGATACCAACTGTTATTCATTTTCTTGTACATCATTACGAGCCATCAGTTTCTAGAATTCTTCTGTATACTCCACCACACGCTTGGAATCTTAGTAAAGGTTGTTGAATTGTGGAAATATTGTTTAAGCAAAATCCATAGGGAGAAATTTCTTCTTAAGCCTACACTTCATCTTCTCCCAAGATGTTTTCCCTTTCGAAGTCTCATATCTTGAACTTTATCCCACCAAGTTAAAGCACAGCCACACAACCTTGTTGCCACAAGATTCACACGTTGTTGTTGAGTAGTTTCTTTGTAACCAAAGAATTTCTCAATGTCACTAAGCCAATCAAGCAACTCAGCAGGTTGTAGACGACCATGGAACTCCGAAAGGTCAATTTTGACATTGTCAAAGTCATGATCAATCCTCCTTAAGCAAGCTGCATTTCTATTGATGGCAAAGGGATTCACATCAGACTCGTTACTAGAAGACACATAACGGCTTTAACAACCTCGCTCCCTACGAGCCTCTTGACGTTCAAGTCGAAGGGTAAGCTGCTCGACTTGTCTTCGAAGTGCTTGAATTTCATCCTCACATTCGTCTCTCATGTCGCCCATCATGTTACCACACCTCCTCTACCACGCCGTGCCGCCATGAGATCAATGAAGCAGCCCAAAAACGTAGCGCATGCTCTTGATACCAAATGATGAAAGGAACAATTAAGAGGGGAAACAGATTTTATAAAAATTCAGCAACACTACGAGAGAGAAGGAACAAACTAGGAGTACTCAACTAGTAATATATTACTCCCTCTGTCCCTAAATGAGTGTCCAAATTTCATTTTAAGAGACACTGAAAGTCTCAACTTTATGTGCAATTTGCTAGCAAAGATTCATATATAATCTTGTAATCTCATTTCCAAACATTCAGTTTTGCATGTATAAAGAAACCGGTGAAAAAAAATTCGAAAAAAAAAAACATTTAGGGACAAAGTTATGTTAAAAAGACACTCATTTTGGGACAAATATTTCTTGAAAATGGACACTCATTGGATTCAAAATACATCAAATCTGCCTTGAAATCTCTTAGACTAGGCTATTTATAAGCTCCTTTTAGAAGACCAAACATTATTCAATTGGATAAGTACTTATTTGGATACAAAAACATAAATTAATGGTTGATTCATGTATGGGTGAATACTACTAATAAATGGCTGAACATGGACAAAAGGAAACTTGATGATGTCTCTTCACCTCCATGCGACGCATCTATGAGTATCTATACATACTGCATCATTAGTGATATTATCTTTTGTAATTATCATTGAAAGTACCATATTATCCCTCCGCCCGTGGCCGTAGCCAAGTTGGTGAACCACGTAAAATTCTTGTTTTCGCGTTTGATTATTTCGCATTTCACCAATGTTCTTATTTATTACTCTAACAGTAACAAAGTATTTGTTTCGAGCATCAATCCTCCAATTCATTATCTCAAAAAGCATGCATTGTTACATAATTCAGACAAGTAACAAACAAGATGAAATAGAAAACTGGAATATCTAGGGAGCGAATGCATACGCAAGGAGTTGCTCATCATCTTGAAACTTGGCCATATCTTCTTCTAACAAAGTAACTTGTGCTTCAATACCATCCCCCTCTGGGTATCCATCAAAATGAAGAATTTATCTGGATCCGGAACAAAGACTCTACTTGGTTTTCCCCACCCAAAATCAATATGGTAGAAAGGATACCCACACAAACTGGAACAAATAAATGAATCCAGATATTTTTTTGGTATATACTTGTCCATCAAAGTGGCTATTTTTTCTAATCGGTTAACCTTAGAAATCGTGATCCCGGCTAGTCTTGACTTGGCCATCTTCATACGGGTAGTCAGTGAATTCAAGGTTAATTGAGTCTCACTAACAGTTAGTACATGTATACAGAAGGAGAAATTTCCAATGGTGGTTTCCTTCAACGGGCTGGCAAATCTATTGCGCAGGTTTACAGTCTGTATTAAAGCAAATGGCTTGAAGAAACTAGGTCGATTAGCCTTTGCTGCCCTCACAGCACATTGATACAGCACTGAGTTGACTATTTCAACCCAAGTGGGAGGTGGTTTATTCATCTTCCTGGCCTTGATCACCTCCCCCTTGAGTTGTTCTATTTTCGAGTTTGTGAAAACAAACCTCTTTGTAACACAGTTATCCACATTGTCTTGTATAATTTCTGGGCATACAGATTTTCCAAAGGAGAGAAAACGAGGTGGTGGCAAATGAAACTGCTCGTCTGGAAAGTAGTTAATGTGGCTCATTTTGGCCCAGTGCTTGATAAAAGTGCACAAAGAGCATCCGTCCCCTATCTTATGGGATAGAAACACTGCTAAAGCTAATCCACCACAATCGAAAAAGCTGAGTTGAACTTTGAGTAGACTATTGTCAGTGCGTGCCCTTGCGTTGCCAGTTGGATAGAGAACATCTAGTGATTTGTAGGGCCCATCTGCCACTTGCGATAATTGGGCGTTGACTTTAGCCTCAACAAACTCTACGCCTTCATCGTTGCAGTCAACATAATTTCCATTGATGGATGAAACGAGTTTCCCTGAAAATGGATAAAAGTCAGTCAAGGTTTGAGATAATGACTTCTTCAATAGTTGGGTTACTTTTTCCTGATGGCTGGTTTTGGTAATACTAGAGCCATCGTATGGGTAGAAGAAAACCAAAGGAACATACATAGGAGGCACAAAGTTATCACTAGATGAAAGATTGTAAGTTTTAAGGTGACACGGAGTTGGAGAAGAAGGTTTAATGGCTACTTTCGATATGATAAACTTGTTCAGGATCCTCATTCTAGACATTTTAATAAATCTTTGGTGTAGAATTTTTCAAGTTGAAAATGGTTAGGAAGATTATGGAAGTTGTAATTTGAAAGCATTAAACTAGACCCATGCATAAATACAATAAAATAAAATAAAATGGCACCCCCCCCCCCCCTAAAAAAAATAATCATGTGCAAAGCTAATTGGCCAGGATCAAGCATGTGCGATTGCAGCAAGTATGGTGCAATTGACTTTTGCATGTTAGTTTATATTTTGAAAGCCAGACTGTACCATTTGAGTTCCCATGAAATATTTATAAAATGGTTACGTTCATTAACAGTTGGCCATGATCCAGCATTTGGTTACGAACTTTGTCTATGACATATAAAGATACTGGGTCACTCCTCTTATCACCAATTCGTTTTAAGGTGGAACCTCAAACCATTGGTATCAGAGCATGCCATTACATGTGCAGGGCCAACAACCACAATGTTGCTCCCGCTACCTGATTAATAAGTCCACGTTGAAACGTTGTAAGCCTTGAAAAAACCTGGTTACACGTGAGGGGGCAAGTTAGAGACATTATCTCACATCGGAAATTAATGAATCTTGCCATAACAAATAAAAATCTTGGGCTACTCTCCTTTGCATCAATTGATTTTAAGGTGGAATCTTATACTTTTATACTTTAAGAAACATACCATTAGTTTCTATTTTACCCTTAGCACATGATAACGGAAAAAAGTTGGACGTTAGCCTTAGTAATCACAAATGCCAAAAAACAATTAATTTATGCTTTAAAATGCATAAAAATATTAGTTCATGACTAATGAACTAGAGAAAATTTTGGAGGAAACTAGTTTCTCCATAAGTTATAAAAAGTCATGTTTTCATAGGGGTTAAAGTTTAGGGTTTAGGATTTAAGGTTAGGGTTTAGGCCTTTTTGGATTTAAGAAGGGTTAAAAAAACAGGACTTTTTACAACTTATGGAGGAACTAGTTTCCCCCAAAACCAACTCAATGAAGTATCTGAGTATAGAAATTGTATACACATAAACCATATATAGTGCCGAAGAGGTTTAGCTCAAACGCCATTCAGTATCCCTTTCTTATCATAAACGGTATTCGGTATCTCTTTCTATATGAAAAGTCAGAAGTTCAAACCACCCAATACACTTTCAAGTGCACTCTTGTAATGGTTTAAGACATTTATTAATAGTAATACAAACCATATAATTGTTGGGGCTAATCTCATTTTAGTACCCTGAGGTTTACATGTAGTATCAAATGGGGGTCTGTGGTATAATTTTTCTCATTTTAAGGCCCGAGGTTTTATTTTTGTATCAAGTCGGGACCTATGCAAAATTTCTGTTAGATTTTGGATGAAAATGTTGCATGTGCCATCCAACACCTAATTTATCATCGGGTTTTGGTCAATTCACAATGGGCATAAAGTGTAATTACCTTAGGCCACCATCTAGTTTATACTGTATTAAGATAATTAGGTCTATCATTACTGCTAATTGGATTTACGGGCAATTGAAGCAATGAGGAAGGAACAAGTGATGTTTTTGCATAGGTGATTGAAAGAACACGAAGCATGCGGTATACCTCAATATGGTAGAATCGATCTTCTTTATACAGTCAGATTTTTCTTTTTGTGTTTATGGGATTCATTGTAATTATGATAATCAATTTTGAAGAATTGTTTGCTAATTTGAGGTTTAAGAAAGTATATACTTTCCGATGCTTTCTTTTGTTTTGAATAACGATTTATATAGTGTCATGTTTAGTATTGCTGGAAACTGTAAGTATTTGATAAAGAAAGTGAGTGATGGAATATTTGGATTATTAAAATTATTTATTTTAGAGTAAAAGAAAAGCATATTTTGTTTATTGCATTTTTTTGCTTTTAAAGAAGGAATGTCAGTTTTTAAAAAACAGAAAGAAGTCCAGTTTTTTTTTTTTTTAAAAAAAGCAGAAGATCAGTAAATATTTTTGCTAGTGTATTGTTTCAATTTTCTCAAAATATATGCTACATATAAATAAAGTTCAATTTTACAATGATACAAATGTGTAAAAAACAAATAAAGCATGAGCTTTAAAAATATTGGACATATGAATTGACCAAAAACCCATGATAAATTAGGTTTTGGATGGCACATGAAACATTTCCATCCAAAATCTAACAGAAATTTTGCCTAGGTCCCGATTTGATACAAAAATAAAATCTCAGGCCCTAAAATGAGAAAGATTATACCATAGGCCCCCATTTAATACTACATGTAAACCTCAGGGTACTAAAATGAGATTAGCCCTAATTGTTGGCTGATAAAAAATGAAATATTACCAAATAAAGATAAAAAGTCACGCCCCAAATAATCAGGCGCAAATCGCGACAGTTGGATAGGACCAGCAAGTGGAATTGCAGCAATCTCCTGTAGCATTTATTTTATTTTTTGAAACCTGTAGCATTTAAGTTCCCAATTATAATGTGGTTGTCGTTGTTTTAATTTACAGTTGGCCACGATCCAGCATCTTGTGTCAACTATTTGGTGCAGTAAAATGCAAATCTGTGAAGGATCTTACGGTAGTAGTAAACTAAGAAATCAAGCTACAAAGTAACTTTAAATAAAATGACGAGGCCTATTTGTTCGAGAAATAAATAAGAATTGATGGCGAAAAATAGTCAAACATAAGAACACAAATTTACGTGTTTCACTAAGTTGGCTATGTCAACTAGTAGGGGATAGAACAGAAGATCACACTAATATATTTTGTACGAATTTTGATCACAAAATTCCTGACTGTGCAAACCGTAAATCTATAATTATTGATCTCTCTCTTTTCTGAATAATCTAAGCAAACTCAAAATTAAATTAAGATGAGAGGGAGTATATATAAATGTGGTGAAAATCTCATGAAAAACGCATTTTACACTCGTATTAGAGTAAAACGTGTTTTCCGTATGCGGAGTGACATATTTGTAAATAAGTGGAACGTTATTACAAAGCGCGGTGGCATTTTTAAAAAAAATCTGGAACTTATAAAAACACATCAGACACTTTTCGATAGTGTAGGAGGCAGTTTCTATTACTACAGCAGGCACTTTTAACACTAGCTAGAGAAGGCACTTATTTTTGGAACTTGTAAAAACTTACAAAACATACGTTGACAACGTAAGAGGCATTTTTCATTACTAGAGGAGACAGTTTAATACTAGGACAAGCATTCTTAACATGACCAACTAAAGTGTATGTTTGAATGTTTATAAGTGCCCGTTGAATGTTTTATAAGTGTAATATAAGAGCATGCACTTTTTAACACCGAAAGAGACACATAATGATACTAGATGAGGCAATTACGTAAAACACGTTTTTTCCATTCTTTAGTGTAAAACAGGTTTTACACATGAACTACTCATAAATGTGTATACATACATGCATCTTAACACCTACTTTAATTCTACAAGAGTCTTTATTCCTTTTCCTAGTTGCCTGGTAGTTTATACCTTATTGACTTAGGCAACGCCATGCAACACAAACAAAAACAAAGACAAAGCCCCTTAACGCCAAGGCCCACTCGGTCACTTATGCTCATGCGCTGGTCATTTTGCTATGCATAATTCGGTCATGGGAAGTGTTCAATTCAATTGTGCACTTGCCTCGCCTCCTCTGCTATCAATAGCTGCGAACATTAAGCAAGTCCAAACAATGCTAACTTGCTCCCAGTCATGGAATTTGTGAACATATCTGCAGGGTTGTTCACCGTCCCTACCTGCAGGGTTGTTCACCGTCCCTACATTCTTCACCTTTATCCATTTCTCATCCCTTAGAAAATGATACCTCACATCAATGTGCTAGGTCCTCTCATGATAAACTTGATCCTAGGCTAAGAAAATCGTGCTCAAACTATCTCAATAAATAATAGCATGATCCTGATATATCCTAAGATCATTGATGAATCCCTTCAGACATATTCCTTCCTTAGCAAACTCTGTCAATGCAATATACTCTGCTTCTGTCATTGACAAAGTCACCGTAGCCTGAAAAGTAGCCTTCCAAATGACAACTGACCCACCAAGAGTAAATACATATCTGGTCATTGATCTTCTTAGGTCAACATCCCCTGAATAGTCTGAATCTGAGAACCTCTCTACTGCACACTCTGCTTGACCTCCATAGATAAGACCGACACCACTGGTACCTCGAATGTACCTAAAGATCCACTTCACAGTCTACCAATGTTCTTTAACCGAATTACCCATGAACCGACTCATAACACTAACTTCTTGTGAAAGATCTGTTTAGTGCACACCATATTATGCATCAAACTATCAACTGCACGAGCATAGGGCACTCGAGCCATATACTCTTTCTCCTAAACTAACTTAGGTTCAAACGCAACTAATGACTGTGCATTCGCTACACTCGGAGTATTTTGACATACTAAACCTCTCTAAAACTATATTGATGTAACCTTTTGGGGATAAGAACAATTTCTTGTTTTCTTTGTCCCAATAGATCTCCATACCCAGAATTTTCTTCGCGTTACCCAAATCCTTCATCTCAAACTTAGCCGACAATAAGCCTTTCGACTTCTGAATCTCTGACTTCTTGACTGCTTCTATCAACATATCATCTACATAAACAACCAAATAGATGTATGAACCATCTACCAATTTGTTGTGATACACACAACAATCATACGGGCTCCTTGCGTAACCGATCTTTGTCATAGAGCTGTCAAACCTCTTATACCACTGCCTAGGTGACTGCTTATGTCCATACAATGACTTCTTCAAACTGCAAACATAATCTTCCTTACTAGGAACTTGGAATCCATCTGGCTGTGTCATGTATATCTCTTCCTCCAACTCTCCATGCAAGAAAGCTGTCTTATAGTCTAGTTGCTCTCTAAATCCCTTTGTGCTACTATTGCTAGCAACACTCTGATCTAAGTGTGCCTGACCACTGTTGAGAAATATATCATTGTAGTCCATCCCGTCTCTTTGTGAGAAACCCCTTGCAAGAATGCAAGCTTTATACTTGATCCTTTTTACTGATGACATCCCTTCCTTTTCTTGAAGATCCACTTGCAAGTAACAATATTTATGCCTTCTGGCCTCTTATTTAACTCCCAAGTCTGATTCTTGTGAATAGACTCTATCTCATTACCCATAGCTGCATACCACTGAGATGACTCTGAACATGTAACTGCTTCCTTGAAAGTGTATGGCTCCGTAAGATCGAGCTCCACTTCCTCAGCAACCTGCAGTACATAAGACACCATATCTTCAGATCCATACCTCTCAAGAGGCTTCAAGCAATTATCTCTTCTAGACCTTCCTTATGCTAATCCATGTTCTTCAGGATTTGAAGATGAACTTTCTGGTGCTTCAGTTTCAGTCTCTGTCAGTGTATCCTGATCAATATCTGACTGTGGGATAACTAACTCTTCAGTATCTTGTTACTCCACCTGTTTATCAATACCGCCAACACTTGGCACAAACGTAGATATCATAATAGGGTTAGTCACAAAATTCTCATTAAATACGATGTTTCTGCTAATAATGACCCTATTTTCTGATGGAGACCAAATATATACGTTATCCCTTGACAATGTCTATACCCCATGAATACTCACTCCCTTTCTAGCTCTAGGCTCTAACTTTCCATCATCCACATGATAATAAGCAGTGGAACCAAGGCACTTAAAAAGAATAGTGAATAGGTTTACCAGTCCATAACTTATGGGGAACTTTAAGGCTAATACCGGTGTAAGGTCGACGATTGATCAAGTAACATGTTATACTAATCACTTCTGCCCAGAACTGCTTAGACAACCCTGCATTGGAGAGCATCCACCTCACCCTTGCAAGCAATGTCTTTGCTACACAATTCTGCTGTGGCGTACCTCTAATGGTGAGATGTCTAGAAATCCCTACCTCTCTTCAAAACTCAGTAATGAAAAATTCCAAACCATTATTTGTTCGGAGCTTTTTGATCTTCTTCCCTTTGTGATTCTTGACAAATGTCTTTCAGTCTCTAAAATTTCTTAGAGCATCATTCTTGTGCTTCATGATAATCACCTAAGTCTTCCTCGAATAATCATCAACCATAGACAAGAAGTATATATGCCCCCTTAGTGATTGCTGAGGAGAAGGTCCCTAACAATCGGAGTGGTTTTAATCTAGAATGCCTTTTGTGTTATGTATGCCCTTGGGAAACTTATTTCTCTTCATCTTCCCTAGCACGCAATGCTCACAAAATTTAAGATCCTTGAACTTATGTCCACATAGAAGATCTCTCTTTGCCAAATCTTGCATCCCTTGAATGCTCATGTGATCGAGCCTGATGTGCCATATCTTAGACATATCTCCCTGTAGATACCCCGGGGGAACCACGGCTTGGCTAGAGCGCGTGAATTACCTAGGATGTCTAATTGATTTTAAGAGTCGCCACCCACGTTTTTGAGGAACGTAAGAAAACCTAATGTTTATGAGCCTAAGTTTGATTTACGAAAACAAAGATTCTTTGGGATGAGGGGTTCGGGGTTTAGGTTACGAATGGGAAGTACTTAAACACCCATTTCGCCCGAGCAATGTCGGTCTTGTTTGTTAATAATTCACTTTAAATATAAATGTGTTCTTCCTATTTGAATGATGATAAAAGAGGGGTTTTAAAGTTTAAAATGTAGGGAGATGACTCCTAGGCCAATTCAATGTAATGAAAGGACCATTAGTGTCATGTCCCAATTGGTTTTGGGGTGATTGCACATTTGATTGAAGAAGAAGAAGAAGAAGAAGAAGAAGAAGAAGAAGAAGAAGAAGAAGAAAGTTTAAGACATTTACCTATAGTATCCTTCAAAGAGAACCTCTTGAAAAGCCTTAAAGAAGAGGTTGGATACTTGGAGGGAGTACTTCTTAGTTGAAAAGGTCTAAAAGAAGAGTCTAGAAAAGAAGTGAGGAAAAAGGTCCAAGGTCCCTTCCAATGATGGATTGGAGGGGTTTTTATAGTTGAAAGAGGACTGTTTTTGGAGCCAAACGGAGTCTCCAAGAAATCTTTCCCGAGCAAAATCATGTATAATGAGCAAGGGAGAGATTCTTGGGCAGAGTCTGTAACTGACACACCCCAGAAGCGCGCGCATCCCACCTAGGCGGCGGAAGGCGCGCGCGTCTGGCCTCAAGAGGCGAAGGCGCGCGACTCTGAAAAGCAATTTTTGACAGAATGGACTAGAAAGTTAGAACTGTTATTCAGTTTAGTCCCGGGACTTAACGGAGTCCGTCTGGAACTTAACCAAAGTAACATAAACTAATAGAAAACACTTAAAAGAGGGAGAAACACAAAATCAAGTATGCAATCGGGGTGAGCGGTCCAAGGCGGGGTCTCTACAGAGCCCCTCGGCGGCGTGGATTACGAAGCAAACGCGCCGACGAAAGACAGACATCCGCCTAGGACATCACTAAGAAAAATAAAAGACTCGATAAAAGCAGGAATTTGAAATTGCAGGGGATAGAGGTGCGCTCCCTATGTGAGCAGCTTTGCTAATAGCGGGATCCGTTTGCTGGAAGCGGATTCTGTTTGCTGGAAGCGGGACCTATTTGCTGATAGCGAGATCCGTTTGCTGGAAGCGGGAGCTGTTTGCTGATAGCGAGATCCGTTTCCTGGGAGTGGGACTTGGAGGACCGTTTGCTGAAGTGCGGGACCCGGAGGACCGTCTGCTGAAGTGCGGGGCCTAGAGGACCGTCTTCTGAAGTGCGGGACCCGGAGGGCCGTTTGCTGAAGTGCGGGACCCGGAGGACCGTTTGCTGAAGTGTGGGACCCGGAGGACCGTTTGCTGAAGTACGGGACCCGGAGGACCGTTTGTTTTGAATGGATGTAGATTTTGCTTGATGAGGAAGCGGTGATTATGTGGCTCACCCCAGACCAAGTTTTTGTCGTGAGTCGTACTTTGATGTTGACTGTTTGACTTTGAATTTCGATGGGGTGCGGGCACAGTTGACTGCGGAGTGATTTGTGCTGGGATGAGTTGTAAAAACTGATTTTTGAGAAAATAACAGACACCCTACTTTGAGTGGGAGTTTTTATCTTATTTCAGTTTTTTAGACATGCCTTAAGGGCGGACCAAATTAATGTGTGCCCAGCTGAGTGTTTTCTGTCGTTGTTTGAGCTTCTCTTGTTACTGGGATTGATCTTTTCTACAGGTTGGAACGCCTGGGTTATGTTCTGAACTGACAAAGGCTATTTCTGGAGCATTTTCTACCTGGGACGCGGGCGCTTCCTCTCTTGGAGACGGGACGAGCGCACCTTATAGATCGGTGTCGGGAGGCGCGCGCTTCTGGGAGGCGAAATTCAAGGCCTGATATCTGCTGACCAAAAGATCCCCCAACAGCTATAATATCAGCTTCTGGTCGGTAATTCGATTCCAACAGCTTTCTTCTGCCATATTAGAACACCATTTTATTGCCCAATTTTGCTTATAACCTTCTTTCCCATGGCCTCTAACCTTTTTAGTCTTGGTGCCGAGGTTGTCAAGAGTTACGAGAAGGATTTATCGACATTCGTTTATTCTTTCAAGACCCATCCTAAAAATGCTTTCATCAAAGATTTCGGGTTTCGAATTCTTTTCACTTTGCGGACATTGAAGCCGGATTGGGACTTGTTGAAGGCGGCTGTAGCCTTTTGGGATTGTGATAGCCATACATTCAACTTTTCGGGTAATGAAATGGTGCCGACCGTCGATGATTTTGGGGCCATTCTGGGTATGCCTTTGGCCGGTCGGATTGCCGTCTCTAAGTATCACCGCGGTGTTGTTGATTCTTGGGTTGACCTTCTGAATCTACCTGTTAGAGAGGTGAAGAAGATGATGCACAGGACCGTTGTTGACATAACTGAGCTTCTGATGTTTTTCAGTTTGCATTCGGAAGATGTCGCGGTTCAGTCCTTTAAGAGAAATGCCATGGCTGTCTGCCTTTTCAGCGAGGTTTTGTTTGTCACTCCTCTGGGTACTGTGGATGCGCAGTTGGCTGAAATCGTGTTGCAGGCGAAAGGACAGCGATTTAGCATAATTCCGCTCATTGTAGGAACCTTGTATGGTTTGGATGAATTGCACCGTACAGGTGAGATGCGATGAGGAAGCCCCTTGCTTTTGACCATATGGCTTCGGGAGCATTTCAGGATTTGTGCGTCAGATGGTGACCTTTCTCTTTTTGCTGTTCATAGGCAATGGTTGCTGATTAGAGATTTGACTGAAGAGGGTTGGAGGAGATTTTTTGCTTCTCGTCTTACAGCTGACGTTGAGTGGTGCCCTTGGGGTCTTCGCCCTTTTGTGGAGTGGACCTCTGGTTTTCAGCATGTGGTTTTACCCGGGTAGAGAGATTCTTCGTTTTACCAACCAAAACGGGTTCTGAGGCAATTTGGCCGTCAACAGATAATTCCTTTTCTGAGGAACGGGAGGCTTCGTCCAGTTTCTTATATGGGTCCGGACTTCTCGAATGAGCTTCAGTCGGCTTGGGGAGATGATCGTAACCGTCGGGCTTCCGCTCCTTTGCATCGGGGTAGTATTTTTCTTCCCGAGAGTTACTTGGATCACTTGCTTGGTTCCTACCGCGGCATTACTTGGGTAGATGCTCTTCGGGCTGAGTTGTTAGGGAAGGACTTTGAGCCTAGCAGTGCTTTGAGGTACAAGGAGGCTGCTGCTGATGTGAACAACATTCTAACTGACCCTTTCGGTACCCCTTTGGATGACTTTTATGCTCGGAGGCGCTCTGTTGCTCAGAAGGTATCAGTCCACATCAGTGTTCCTAGACCTCCCAAGAAGAGTAGGATTGATGATCGTTCGGGTGGTCCTTCGAAGGCCAAGAGAAAATTAGACTTTTCCTAGTATCCCCAAGAGATAGCAATTAAAATAGACCACTTGTTTTAGGATTTAATGTTTTGATGTCTTTTAATAGCTCAACATTTCCATTGTAATGGCTTGAATAATTTAAGAAATGAATAAAATTGCATCTCGTTAATTTGGAATGATTTGGATATTTGTTTATATTTTAGACCGCACCCGAAGGTTGCCTACGTTCCTCCAGTGTAGAGGCTCAGGTCTCCGTAGTTCAAACAAATGAAGACCATTTTTTTTTTGTGCACCCTGTTTTTTGCCTAGACCGCCCTTTCGGGTTTTCAATCTAGCGGGCTTCTTTTTTGCACGTGCTCTAATTTTTTCCTAGGTCGCCCTTGCGGGTTTTCAACCTAGCGAGCTCTTTTTTTATTATGGTCTTCGTTTATTAGACGTAAAATCTCTTCAACTTGTCGAGGTTGACTTCCTTTGGCAGCTGATCTCCGTCTAAATCCACGAGTCGGACTGCACCGCCGCTTAGTATCTTTTTGACTACGTACGGACCGATCCATCGGGGTCCCCATTTTCCAAGGGGGTTCATGGCATTAGGAGGGTGTTGTCTTAGGACCAAATCTCCCACACTGATGTTTCGGGGCTTCACTTTTTTGTTGAAAGCCCTAACCATTCTTTGTTGATAGGCCCTCATACGTTCGATTGCCCTTAAGCCTCGTCGAGTAGGGCTAGCTGTTCATATTGACTTTGCATCCAATCGACTTCATTGACTTGGTTCTCAAGGAGGACCCGTAGGGATGGAACTTCGAGCTCTTGGGAGTACAACTTCGGAACCATATACCAGGGCATAAGGAGTTTCTCCAGTCGCTGTCCGTATTGACGTGCGGTAGCCCCATAATGCTAGAGGTAGCTTTTTGGGCCAATCCCTTCCGGTGGAGGCCATTTTCTTTACAATGGTCTCGATTGTCTTATTAGCTGCCTCGACCGCGCCGTTTGCTTGAGGGCGGTATGGAGATGACTTGTGCTTAGTAATCTTGTATTCTACCAGGAGCGCGTCTATCTCTTTCTCAAAGTGAGAACCGTTGTCTGAGATGATCTCATGAGGAACGCCGTACCGGCACATGATGTGGGTTTTTACGAATTCGGCCACTTTCTTGGCGTTGAGACTCGGTAAGCCTGTGCTTCGACCCATTTTGTAAAATAGTCCATGGCTACTAGGACAAAAGATTGTCCGTTGCTGCCAGTAGGGTGAACTTTGCCGATGATGTCTATGCCCCAACAAGAGAAAGGCCAAGGCGTGGTCATATTGTAAAGCTGTGTGGGTGGAGCGTGTTGTAGATTGGCATGGAATTGGCATTTGGCGCACCTCTTGACTTTCTCGATGCAGTCCCTTTCCATAGTACTCCAATAATAACCCATGCGGAGTATCTTCTTGGTCAACATAAACCCGTTCATGTGGGGCCCACATTCACCTTCGTGGATCTCATGCATTATTTCTTGAGCTTCGGTCTCATTTGCGCATAGGAGATTGATCCCTTCGTGGTGCCTTTTGTTGACTCGGTCCCCAATCAGTACATATCGGGAGGCTAGTCTTTGCATTGCCATTTGGGACTTCTTATTGCTATTCTTGGGATAAGTACCATCTTTGAGGAAGTTCATGATATCCGCATACCACGGGGAGTTTGCTTGGACCTCGTTGATCTCGATACTCATGCAGCATGCCGGACTGTTCCTTCGGGAAATTTTGAAGGGCTTCACCATTTTACCCTCAGGTATTTCGACCAGTGAAGCGATGGTGGCTAGTGCATCAGCAAAACGGTTTTTGTCCCTTGGCAGGTAGTTGAAGGTGATTTCTAGAAATTGTTCAACCAACTCCTCGAGATGTTGACCATACTGTTGTAGAGTCGAGTCTTGAATCTTCCACTTTCCAGATGTCTGATTGATGATGAGCAAGGAATCACCAAATACTTCTAAACTTGTGACATTTCTCTCGAGGGCTGCTTCGAGCCCCGCTAGGCATGCTTCGTACTCAGCGACGTTGTTGGTGGCTTCAAATTTGAGGCGGATAGCGATTGGAGTATACATGTCCTTTGGATTAAAAAGTAACATCCCTATGCCATATCCATGCTTATTCGCTGCGCCATCGAAAAAAAGTTGCCACTTATTTTCTTCTGTTGTAGCACAAATTAAATGCTCGTCGGGGAACTGTACATCTTCCCCCTTCACTTCTTCACACGGAAATTCAGCAAGCTAATCACTGAACACTTTCCCCCTGATGGATTTGAGTGTGACGTAAGTGATATCGTAGCCGGCGAGCATGAAATACCATTTGGCTATTCTTGTTGACATGAAAGGCTTCTCGAAGATGTAGCGGAGCGGGTCCACTTTTGCTACCAACTTGATTGGGAAGGCCTCCATGTAATGCTTGAGCTTTTGTGTAACCCAACCAATGCAGCACAAGACTTCTCTAAGACAGAGTAGTTCTTTTCAGCTCCTTGAAACCGGCGGCTGACAAAGTAGATAGAATTATCTTTTGTGGAGTCTCGCTGTTCTTGTGCTAACATAGCCCCTAGGGCTTCATCATTGACAGTGAGATAGAGCAAGAGAGGCTTCTCCTTGTGCGGTGGAACCAAAACTGGAGGGCATGTCAAGTAATGCTTCACTTGATCGAAGGCTTCTTGGCAAGCATCGGTCCATTCTAGAGCCACATTCTTTTTGAGTAGCTTGAAGATCGGCTCACACATGGAAGTGAGTTAGTGTACAAACCGACTGATGTATTGAAGTCTGCCTATGAAACCGATGATTTCCTTCTGCGTCTTTGGAGGAGGCATATCAATGATTGCCTTGATCTTGGAGGGATCGGCTTCAATTCCCCTCTCAGTGACCATGTAACCGAGAACCTTTCCTCTGACGACCCCAAAAGTGCACTTTGTAGGATTGAGTCTCATGTTGTGTTGTCGAAGTCTTTCAAAGAATTTGCGAAGATCGATCAAATGTTGACCATCGGTTCCCTTCGAATGGATGATCATGTCGTCTACATAGACCTCGATCTATTTATGAATCATGTCATGGAATAGATCCGTAACAGCCCTATGGTAGGTAGCCCCATCGTTCCTTAGTCCGAACGGCATGACTGTGTAGCAGAAAGTGCCCCACGGTGTTGTGAAAGCTGTCTTGTGTTGGTCCTCTTCAGACATGAGAATCTGATTGTAACCGGCAAAACCGTCCACAAATGAGCGGACTTCATAGTTGGCAATTGAATTGATGAGCATGTCGATGTTTGGTAGTGGAAAATCATCTTTCGGGGAAGCTTTGTTCAAATCCCAGAAGTCCACACAAACTCGAACCTTGCCGTTTGCCTTTCTGACTGTCACAATGTTGGCTAGCCAAGTCGGATACTCAATGACTTTGATGAAACCCACACTGAGGAGCTTTTCAATCTCTTCTTTGACTTGTAGAGACCATTCTGGCTTGATCTTTCTGAGCTTCTGCTTTACTGGCTTGGTGTCCTCTCTGATCGGAATTCTGTGCTCCGCGACCTTTCTGTCCAAACCCGGCATGTCTCTGTACGACCATGCGAATACATCCACAAACTCTTTGAGCAGTGCAGTCAATCTGTCTTTGTCTTCCCCCTTGAAGAAGCTGCCAATCTTCGTTTCTTTCGGCTCTTCGTCGGTACCCAGATTAACAACATGCAATTCCTCATCAGCCCCTGGACCATTTTCACCACGACAACGAACCTGTTGAGCTAGTTCATTTAGGTATGTTATGTTTCAATGGTCTATTTCATCATAATTTGAATCGTTATTAACTTGTTCATTAAGTTCGTTATTAGTTAATTCATCATTTATGATGTTTGCAATCTCGGGGTACTCAGAAATATCAAATTTTTCATTAGCAAAGAAAGGAAACACACCCTCGGCTATTGCCTCTATATCCTCTTGGGTGAGGGTATTAAAAACACTCTCGGACTCGAAAGTAAGTGTGACCCGCTCTTCCTTTGTTGCTGTACAGGGTATGCAACCCATTTCTCGGATCAAGAAATCCTCGGATACTATGGGCCCCTTCGTTGAATACCAGTTGTTGATTGGATCGGAGCTTGGCGGGATCTCACTGATGGTTTCCTTTTTGACGACGGTGTCATAGATGGCGTTGACTTGACAATCGTCCATGATGGTAAATTCTTCGAACATGGAGGCTAGATCGGATAGTTCTTCCCCCAGAGTAATCTCTACCTCGGATTCCATTGTCACTTTCTTGCCCCGCCACTCTCGGGGTGACATTGAAGTAGGTTCCCTTTCTTGTGTCGGAATTTCACAATCAGTGAAGATCTCAAGACCGGGCTTTTTGACGCCCTTGTTGTTAATCCATGGTTCGGGAAAGATCATGTACGGAACATCTTCCCCTTGGCGAACAAAATAACCGTTTAGTGTGTTGCGGTAAGGCCTCAAGTTAGGGATTTCATATTGTCGACCTTCTTTGCGAGCTCGAGTCTTTTGATTCTTGACTGCTTGCTCGTATTTCAAGTTATCTTTGGTAGGCTCGTACCCCAGACCAAACTTGTTCTTGACAAAAGGAACTTCTACGGGGTGCAATATCCCTTGTTGATGCTTCCCTAGGCCTAGACCGGGAAAGTGATTCATGTTCCTCATCATGCGGAGGATTTTAGGATTGTCGAGGGTCCATTGTCTGTTTCCCCATTCTTTGTCGATGCTGTTGACGTCGGAGAGAGTGGCATCTTCTATCCCGTGTTGAACTTGGTGGACGGGTTGTCCCCCATTTCTGTGGATGGTGACATTCTCGGCCATGATGGTGACTATCTCGTCCACATTTCTAATCTTGACACATTGATGGAGAGTGGAAGGGACCGCATTGGAACTGTGGATCCATGGTCGGCCCAAAAGCAAGTTGAATGAAGCAGGGACATCAAGTACTTGGAATGGGACGGACATGATCATGCTTCCAAATTTGATATCAACTTCTAGCATTCCCATGATTGTACGGGCAGTATTATCGTACCCTCTAATGACTTGGGCGGAGGGTTGTAAATCGGAGCTTTTGAGCCCCAGTATATCCATGACTCGGCTAGGCATTAAGTTGAGTGCAGAACCACCGTCTACTAGAACTCTTGATATGGGTCTCCCTCTTGCCCTTACTTTTAGGTAGATGGCTTCATTGTGTTCGGACCCAAATGGCGGGAGGTCCATGTCGGCAAAAGTGATGACATTGCCGAAGTGAATGTGACCTATCATTGCTATGAGGTCCTCTGGAGTTGTGTCGGGAGAGACTGATGTGTCATCCAAGTTCTTGATGACGAGGTCTCGGTGTTTCTTTGATGATGCAATAAGGTCCCAGATGGATATGTTGGTTTGCGTCTTCTTGATTTGTGTTAACAAAGGATCTTCGGGTACATCGCGTGCTTACGATCTTTGAGAAGAGGTGTTGGTTGCTGCGGTATTGGGAGGGTTTATGCTCGTTGTTAGTCGGCCACTGCGAGTGAGCACGTTCACGGTCCCGTGTAGCTTCTTCTTCCTATTCTCTAAGACTTCCCTCATAATCTCATCATAAGTCACAACGTAACAAGAATTATCAAGTTTATTCATATCATCGGAGCCCTCATTCACAATTGGGATCGAATGAGTGGTTCCTTCAAACTCTCCTACCTCTATTACATTGACACCACCCTCATTAAGGATTATGAATTCCTTCTTGTCTATGAGGTCTTGGATGGTGTTGCGGATGGAGAAGCAATCCTCAGTGAGGTGGCCGGTGCATTGATGGTAGTCACACCATTTGTGGTGGGCATGATTGGGACGGAGCGGTTGTGGTTGCTTGTACCCTTGAAGAGGAGTGATTTGTCCCTTGGCCTTTAGAGCTTCATAGGCCTCGGTGATGGTCATGCCATTGAGAGGAGTGTAGACGCGGTCGTTTTGGAACCGCTTGCCTTGTGGTGGAGGGACCTTCTTATAATTCCCCTTGTCAGTAGTAACGGCATTGACAGAAGCCTCTTTGTTTGAATTAGAGGCGGCCTTGTAACGATAGGTAGGAGTGGCCTTCTTAATCTCCTTGAGCAAGTCATCCATGCGTACCCCCGCCTCATACATTTGGGAGAAGTCAGAGTAGCAAGCCCCACTTAGGTGGGTGCGGAGATCAATCTTGAGACACTTGAGAAAGATGTCCATTTGCTCTTTTGTGTTTGGCCTCTCAACAATTTCATAGAGCTTGTCATTCCATCTCCTTGTGAAGTCAATGAACGACTCATTGTCTCATTGGGTGGTGTTCTCGAGCTCTTTCCTTGTGTGCCGGTGAGTGGTGTTGCCTTGATATTGATTTTTGAAGGCAAGCATAGCGGCATCCCAATCAAGACGGACAGTGAGGGGGAGAGTTGCATACCAATCCTTTGCCGCCCTCTCGAGGGTGAGAGGAAAGCATTGAGCCATAACTTTTGGGGAGACCTTCTTCGGAACCATAGTCCCAAATGTAAGTCTCGATGTGAGCCATCGGGCATGAGTTGCCCTTAAACTTGCTAATGTCGGACATCTTGAATTTGTCGGGGAGAGCGGCCATCGTGCTCATGAGGATGGATGACTGATAAAGGCTTGTGTTGGAGCCTTTTCCCATGTTGAGGCCGTCAAATTTCTGATCAATGTAGGCCATGATGGAATCGACCATTTTGGGGTCGTTGTTGTCGGTGCTTGGTCCCCCCACTTTTTTGGTACGGGCACTGACATATAGGCTTTCAAAGAAACCCTCGGTCCACTTGGATTCCTCATTGTAATTAACCCCCTTGTTCTTGAAGAGATTGAGGAGCTTGGCTTTCAATTGGTCAACCTCGGCCTCGTGGGCCTCCCTTTGACTGTCAACATGAGCTTGCCACAAGGCTTCTTTGGTTTGAGCCTCGTTGTGGAGAGTGGTGACATGTTGTTGAAGAGTTTGGACCATGGCAGAGAGTTGCTCGAGATTCATGGCGTTGTTGGTGCTGGAGTCGCCGGCCATTGATGATGCAGAAGTTGTTGGAGTGATCGGTTCACGAACAAGACGGTTGGATGAATTCCTGTAGATGCGGAGAGTACCAATCGGACCTATAATCGGAGAAGTAGCCCTTGTCAGTCTCGGTTCACACTTTCAGTCCATGAAGAGGTTGAGAACACACAGTTGGGCATACGACTCGAACCACATAAGAAAAAAGACTATTTTTTTTTTATTTATTTTATAAGTCGGAAGGAATGGGTCCCTTTTGGGGTTTCTAAGAAGATAATGGAATCGTCACACTAGTATATAGACCATCTCGCGGTCCCATATAATCATCGGATTCCATCACGTTTGTGAATCCTACATGTGTCGGGATTAAACTAAATTAATGTAGTAAAGCATACATGCGGGGATGGATTTTTTATTTTCGTCCAAAATAACCACTTTTGGGGACGGATTTTTATTGCGTCTGTTTCAACAAGTTGGCATGATGATTTGAAAACATTAGTTTAGGGAAATCTCGGTACATGGAAACCGACTTGGTCACAGAGTGTTAGACCCTAACTAGAATTGTGTGGTTTGTGCTCGGCTAAAGAGAGGCTTAAAGGTCACCCTCGGCATGTAGTCATGAACTACGCCACGGGCTGAGGTTTACCGCTTCGAAGAGCCAAGGTCGAGTGGAGCTTGAAACTTTCTAGGACGGGCCTCGACGGGTTTGGGGTTGGACTTGTGCGACTCGATAGTGAGCAGTTTATAGGAGTAATGTGCATGTAGTGTGAGGTCTATCGCGTGACAAAATTTTTTATTTTTTTTTAAAAGAAAAGATAAAAAAAAAACACATAAGCACGTGAATTACAACTCCCGAATCACCCGTGTGACCGGTAAATAAAACACAAAATTAAACAGTCCAAGGGTTCAATTCTGTTCTGATGCAGGAAACTGTGCCCACACCCCACTGTTCTGTTCAGTCACTGAAACCTGTTCTTGCCCTGGAAATTGGCCCAGAAGCGCGCGCCTCGGGCTGGTGTTGTGGGAAGCGCGCGCCTGGCGCATTGTATCTGGGAGGCGCCCGCTTCTGGGCTAACCTGTCAGATTATCAGAAACTTATGGAATCAGGGTATTGCCCTGGTCCTGATTGTGTGATGAAACCCCTGCAATGTTTGTTAGCACGAAATAATAGGAAGAATAGGAAGAACACATAGAAGGCGGGCGATTCTGGAATTTGACGAGGGACGCGCGCGCTTTGGACCATGAAGGCCCAAGGCGCGCGCTTCCCACATCAATTTCCAGAATGCCCAGAAAAGTGAATTATGAACAGAAACACAAGTTTAACCCTCAAGTCTCCCCAGCAGAGTCGCCACTATAGATACCCCGGGGGAACCACGGCTTGGCTAGAGCGCGTGAATTACCTAGGATGTCTAATTGATTTTAAGAGTCGCCACCCACGTTTTTGAGGAACGTAAGAAAACCTAATGTTTATGAGCCTAAGTTTGATTTTCGAAAACAGAGATTCTTTGGGATGAGGGGTTCGGGGGTTAGGTTACGAAATGGGAAGTACTTAAACACCCATTTCGCCCGATCAAAGTCGGTCTTGTTTGTTCATAATTCACTTTAAATATAAATGTGTTCTTCCTATTTGAATGATGATAAAAGAGGGGTTTTAAAGTTTAAAATGTAGGGAGACGACTCCTAGGCCAATTCAATGTAATGAAAGGACCATTGGTGTCATGTCCCAATTGGTTTTGGGGTGATTGCACATTTGATTGAAGAAGAAGAAGAAGAAGAAGAAGAAGAAGAAGAAGAAGAAGAAGAAGAAGAAGAAGAAAGTTTAAGACATTTACCTATAGTATCCTTCAAAGAGAACCGCTTGAAAAGCCTTGAAGAAGAGGTTGGATACTTGGAGGGAGTACTTCTTAGTTGAAAAGGTCTAAAAGAAGTGAGGAAAAAGGTCCAAGGTCCATTCCAATGATGGATTGGAGGGGTTTTTATAGTTGAAAGAGGACTGTTTTTGGAGCCAAACGGAGTCTCCAAGAAATCTTTCCCGGGCAAAATCATGTATAATGAGCAAGGGAGAGATTCTTGGGCAGAATCTGTAACTGACACACCCCAGAAGCGCGCGCATCCCACCTAGGCGACGGAAGGCGCGCGCGTCTGACCTCAAGAGGCGGAGGCGCGCGACTCTGAAAAGCAATTTTTGACAGAATGGACTAGAAAGTTAGAACTGTTATTCAGTTTAGTCCCGGGACTTAACGGAGTCCGTCTGGAACTTAACCAAAGTAACAGAAACTAATAGAAAACACTTAAAAGAGGGAGAAACACAAAATCAAGTGTGCAATCGGGGTGAGTGGTCCAAGGCGGGGTGTTTACACTCCCTCGTTTACTTCTAATGATGCAACCATCTGACCCTGTAAGCGTCCTTCTTTAGAGGGAATACAAGGAGCCCTGCTTAAGGCATTTCAGTGCCATTTTTAAACCATTACAAATACTGACTACTCCACATTTACCTTTGAAACTATACCCTTTGCTGGTTAACTAACTAAGAAAAATCAGATTCTTTTTCATAAGTGGAACGTGTCTAACCTTGTTCAACGTGACAAACCTTCCATCATGAGTCCTTACCTTGATTGAACCAATGCCGACAACCCTACAGATTGCACTGTTGGCCATATGAATATAGCCACCATCTTCCTGCCTATAATCAAAAAACCATTCCCTCAAATGACTAATATGATAGGAGGCTCCAGAATCTAGAATCCATGCACCTGACACGTGTGCTGATTATTTTTTTACTTGAGCATAATCTGCATGTTAACCGATACCCTTGGCCATCATGGCCTCTCCTCTAACAAGATCCTTACCTCACTTCTTTCTAGGACAATCAAATTTCCAATGTCCCTCCTCTTTGCAGAAATTACAGACATCCCCAAGTTTTAGACCCCTCTTGTGTGAAGAATTACCTTTATTGTGCTTCTTTGGACTAGAATCATTATTACAACAAGCAAGCAAACCTGATGACTGGGTATCTATCCCATTCCCACTCGCCTTTCGATGTAACTCCCTCATCTTAAGAGAAGTTTTAACTTCTTCTAGAGTGAGATCGTCATTATAATTTATGCACGAATTCACATAATATTCATAAGACATGGGTAAAAACATTAAAAGTTGCAAGGCTGCATCTTCGTCATCTACATTAACACCTATATTACGCAGTTCAAGTAAAATAGATGTGAACCTATCAAGATGATCATTAATAGGCATACCTTCTGTCATATGACAATCAAACAGCTTCTTCTTTAGGTGTAACTTGATTGTCAATGTACAAGTCAGGTACATATCTTCCAACTTTACATATAGATCGCTTCCGGAGTCCGTTCGTACAATATTGATTAGAATCTCATCATCCAATTATCTGATGATCTTAGAATGGGCCTTCTGATCTAAGTTCTCCAATGTCACGACCTCCTTTTGTGCTGCAGGTTTATCTTTCCCTGAAAATTCCACCGCTTGGGTAGTCACAATAGATTATGCTGCAACTGCTTTACCTTTGGAATCCTGATGATTCCTGATTGCAATCTCAAACAGTCTCATAAATTTTTGTCAACCAACAAAGTCTTCAACTTGATCTGCCAGAGAGAAAAACTATTTTCCCATTGAACTTGTTGACCGATTCTGCTCCTTGACCTATATTCTCATTTTTTGTAGCGGAAACCCTGAATCTCTAACTGACCAAGCTTTGATGCCACATGTTAGAGCATAAAACAAGACTTGATGGTGAAAAGTAATCAAACACAAGAACACAAATTTACGTGGTTAACCAACTTGGATACATCTATCGGGGGAGGGGAGAGAATATTATTATCACTGGAAAAACAATTACAGAAGATCTCACTAATCTATTTTACATGAATTTTGATCACAAAATTCCTGACTGTGCAAACCTTTGATCTAAAATATTGATCTGTCTCTTTTCAAAATAATCTGAGCAAACTCTGATATAAATTATGACGAGAGGGAGTATATATAAACATGTATACATACATGTATCCTAACACCTACTTTAATTCTACAAGGAGTCTTTATTCTTTTTCCTAGTTGCCTGGTAGTTTGTTCCTTATTGACATAGGCAACTCCATACTAGCCAAACAAAAACAAAGACAAAGCCCACTAATGCCAAAGCCTACTCGGTCACCTATACTCATGCTCTGGTCATTTTGCTATGCATAATTCAGTCATGGAAAGTGTGCAATTTAATTATGCACTTGCCAAGCCATAAATATACATGCCAATTTTCATTTGTTCATCAGTCTCGAAGTTACGAAATCCTTGTTGAATAATACTCTAAGTAAGCGTTCCAACTTTAAAGACATTATCCCAGCACTATTCCTTGCCTTTCATAGGTGCTGGGATAAATGCCTTTGAAGTTGGGACCTAGCTTAAAGGATTATACAACGAGGATTTCGTAATTCCAAGACAGAAGGAGTTGAAGCAAGGGCTAAAGACCAAAGCCATAGAATCTGCACCTAAACTGATGTTTAAGCGAAGGCCATTTGCTTAAGCTAAAGAAGCATTAGGCCATTTGCTTAAGCTAAATAAGCATTAGACATGTGGGCCTAGATGATCAAGTGGGCATTTCTTTTGGTTGGCAGTTGGAAGTAAGTAATTAGAATTCCTTTTCGAGTTTAATAAGGATTGTCACCTTTTGTAGTAGAATTAAAGTAGAAGCTTAAGAGTATACGTATAATATACTTTCTTCAGTCCTATTTGATTCAGTTTGCAAAATTTCTTAGAAAAAGAGAGATCAATAATTCAAGATGTAGGGTTTGCACAGTCAGGAATTTTGTGATCAAAATTTGTGCAAAGTAGATTAGTGTGATCATCTTCATTATTTGTTTCTCTGGCAATATTAATAATATTTGTTCTCCCTTTGCTAGTGGATGTAGACAATAGGTTCTTGGTGAACCACGTTAAATCTTTCATCTTATTTTATCGATTGTATTCGTTATTTTCTGTCATCTCATATTGTCTGATTTACTAACAAGTGGCAGCAAAGCCTGATTAGTTGAGAAAGATAAGGGTATTCCGCTTGTCCAAGAAGAGATGGATTCCGAGACTGACCAGAAAATCGACAAGTTTGATGAGAATAACATGTTTTGTTTATGGTAGATCGAGATGAGGATAGTGCAGAAAACTTGCAGATCGCTTGTAGAAAACATGCATAGCGCGTGCATATCACGTGAAGCAGATGTGCATATTACATGCAGAAACGTGCAGTTCATGTGCAGTCTGCGTGCAGTCCACGTGCAGTGTCTGTACAGAAATGTGGGTGTCTAGGTTGAACACACTGATTTTGTATTCTGTTACCATCTGACATATTTGAGTTTGAGATTTTCCTTGTTAATCTGAAGCTCATCACTGTAGAGGATCGATGATTCAATAAATCTTGGAATAATTAGTGATAGTTCAAATCTGTGCTAGCAATATAAAATCTTGTAGATCTGAATCGAATGTTCATCTGGTTTTTCATTAGTGATCCAAGAACACATCTGAAACTTTTTGGTGTCTGGTATCTGCATTGAAGTCGAAGTTCTGAAGCTAGGGTTTTGTAATCAAAATTTAGCTATCTGGTAAAATTTAAAGATCTAACATCTGGTGTAGTCTATTCTAGGGATCTAGAAGTAGATAAAAAATTTGTATCGCGTGAGCCAATAATTTGGTTAAATTTTAGAGTTGTACATCTGACTCCGCATCTGAATAAATCTTAGTCGGTTGTTGCTCTGATACCAACTGATGTAAACGCAGCGGAATAGTAACAAGAATTGATCTACGAACAATTCTTCTGCAAGGATTAAGGAATCCCAAACAAGAAATCAACAATAAATCTTGAAAACCAAAAGGTTTAACTAATATTGCAATTGCAATTCAATTTTTATTAAATAAAAGCTTATTTTCGGAATACAACTTGAGACCTATTTTATAGTGCCCATAAAACTTGAAAAACAATCATAAACCTTCTAGGAATAACCCTAACCTATATGGTAACATAATAGGACTTTAAAAAAGCAAAATAACTCCTAATCCTACTCTAAAACATACTTTAAATGACCCATCAAAATTAATGACAAAAATACTAATAAAAATACTAATTAAAACTAAACTAATAATAAAATACCAATATAATTATAACATGTGATATAATTATATTCCCGTATTGCATTGTTAAACCTTTTGGTTTTCAAGATTTCTTGTTGATTTCTTGTTTGGGATTCCTTAATCCTTGCAGAAGAATTGTTCGTAGATCAATTCTTGTTACTATTCCGTATTGCAATCAAATTTTATTAAATAAAAGCTTATTTTTGGAATACAACTTGAGGCCTATTTTATAGTACCCATAAAACTTGAAAAACAATCCTAAACCTTCTAGGAATAACCCTAACCTATATGGTAACATAATAGGACTTAAAAATAGCAAAATAACTCCTAATCCTACTCTAAAACATACTTTAAATGACCCATCAAAATTAATGACGAAAATAATAATAAAAATACTAATTAAACTTAAACTAATAATACAATACCAACATATTTATAATATTTAATATAATTATATTTCCGTATTGCATCAGAAATATTGCAAATGGATGTCAAAACAGTGTTCCTTAACAGGAAAATTAAGGATGTATTAGATACAACCTAAAGGTTTCGCTAATCCAGAAAATTCTAATAAAGTATGTAAGATGCGGAAATACATTAGATGGATTGAAGCAAGCCTCTTGGAGTATAAATATTCATTTTGATGAAGCATTCAAGTTGTTTGAAATTCATCAATAATGAAACTTGTGTTTGCAAGAAAAATTAGTAGGAGCATAGTCTTATTCCTAGTCTTATATATATGGTTGACATATAGTTTATTTGAAAGAGTTTTTTAATGAAAGACTTAGGAAGAAGCCGCTTATATCCTTGGAATTAATATCTATTGATATAAATCTAGAAAATTGATTGGTTTGTGTCAAAGTACATGTAAAGACAAAGTACTAAATTGTTCAGTATGCAAGACTCTTGTAGAAGAACTTGCAAAGTTGTCTAACGACAAAGTTCTTGGCAATACTTGGTCTTATTGGAAGTCTAATGAGCAAGAATATATGTTTAGGATTCCATATGCTCCGGCAATTGAATCTATCATGTATGTCATATTATGTACTTAGACCGGATAACTTGTATACTTGGAGTATAATGAGAACAAACTATCATATCCTAGTGAAATTCACTAGATAATGGTCAAGAATATCCTTATGTACTTGAGAAGAACTAAGGATGCATTCTTGGTTCTTGTCAAAATGGAATAGTTCCAAACAAATACACCTTTAATAATTCTACAAATAAAATTGAGTATATAGTTACATGAGATGTAACTAAAGGAGTTGTTTGGATAAAGATGTTTATTAGTGAATCAAGAAATAGTTTCTGGTATCACTAACCCTATAGACCTTTATTGTGACAATAATGATTATTGCACAAGCTAAGGTGCCAAGAACTCATCTATGATCCAAACACACACTTAGAAGTTTCCATATCTACAAGATATCGTTGATATAGGAGACGTCAAAATATGCAAAGTACCTTATGATGATAACAAGGATAATCTTTTTACAGATGTTCTTCCACATGCTGTTATGATGGTCATAAGCTAAGCTCAATGGGTATTGGATACGCATTTATTGGACCAAGTGAAAATGGGATATTGTTGGAGATTATGCCCTAGGCCCTTGAGAAAGGCCTTACATTATGTCATGTTCTCATTGTTATGGAGATAACAACCTATATTATTATATGTTTTGCATGTTTACTATAATAATCTTCATCCCTAGTACTTATAAAGAACTAGTATAAGTTTAATCGATAATCATGTGATGATTATGTTGGAGATTGTGCCCTAGACCCTTGAGAAAGGCCTTACGTTACATCATCTTAAGGTTTTGTTGATTTTATATTGCCGTCTTCCGCTGCGCAAGTTGCCTCAAAACCCAACATATTATGTGTATGTGAGACAATTAAACTTATGGGTACTTGTGATGAACAAGTATCGGATATGACCCGTTATGAGATTTATGTCATTGTCAACTGTCATAATTAAATCTCATATAGTTATATCATTTGATATTCTTAGACCTGAGATTATCATAGTCTTCCACATGATGAACGTTATGTTTGACATAGTCAAACGCTACCCTTAACCAGGTAGTCATAAAGGCTATGATTGGCATCATCGGATTCTTGTAGGGAAGAATGATAAGTCAAGATGGGATTTGTCCCTCCTCGGAGAGATATCTGCTTAGGCCACTTGATAAGTGAGATTGATACAAATGCGTGGCCACGCTCAAATAAATTGATGAGATCGATGTCATTTCCTCATATCAATTTACTTGCGATCGGGAAAAGCATTGGACAATATAAGTTGACGTGGACCATGATTTATGTCTAATATGATATCGTGTGACAAAGGGATTGTGATATATTCTATTTATGGAAACTTCGGACTTTTGAAGTTGTACTATTTGGGTAATCATAATGGCTTGCTAGTGTCCGCTTATGATTTATGAGTTCTGATTATATCGGGACCGTTGCCAACATAGTACAATCCTATTGGGTCACACACACAGAACCGGATTGAAAAGGCTTGAAAATTGATACGGGAAGACTTGGCCACGCGGCCACATTTTCCATAGGGGGAACATGGCCACGCAGCCACATTTTCCTAGAGGAGAACTAGGCCACGCGGCCACTTTTTCTCCGGGACTGATTTTTCTAGGTTTTCTTTTCTTGCACGAAAAGAGGTACAAAACCTACCAAAATTAGGTCACTACTCACTATATAGAAAGGGCATTCGGGTTTGGAAAACCAAGAGCTTGATTTTTGAAATAACAAAAAGTCATTGTTTGAGAAACAATAATATATAGTGAGAGAGGGTTATTAGTTTTACGATTTGGAATCATCAAAACTACATAATTCTATGAGGCAAAATAATCCCAAGGAAGAAATCCTTTCTTCATGTTCTTCAAAGCCTAGACCTATCAATCAATCAAGAAGGTGTTCTTGAGTCCAATTCGATGTGTGGATACCGATAGAGGGTGTTTGCTTTAGCACCTAAAGTTCGTGATCCTGCAATTGAAGGCTTGATCATCTAAAGAAAATTTTGAAGCATGACAACGGTTAGTATTCTAAATTCTTTCTCATATTAATTTAATCATCATGAACGGATTCGGGGCTCTAGGTTTTGTTCTTGTTTTCATATGTTACTTCCGCTGCGCATGGTGCCTCAAAAGCCAACAATATTGTCCAAGCATATTAGTTCATTTCGCCGGAAGGCTCAACTGCGAAGTGGTTCCGGTTAATCCATTTTATCCTGGGAGACAAATGCCCATTGAAACCTCAAGAACTCATAGATAGGGGGATGAATTAGTCTTAAGGATAGTGTACTAAACACGACTCTGATACAAGAGATCAAAGATGGTTATATTGTTTCTTTTCATTCTTTCAATTTATAATTGTAATTTCAATTATATTGTAATCATTTTCCTTTCTATTTGTAAGATTTTATCCAACATATAGAGAGGGAGAGGGAGATGGAGAGAGAGAGAGAGAGAGAGAGACAAAGTCAATCATGGAAGGAAGAGAAGAATAGTATGAGCAAAAATTATTAATCACAAGAGTATGATATTTATACAAGAGGTGGAATGTTTTCTAAGCTATTCTATATACATCAAATAAGGTAACTATGCAATAGTAATTTTATTAGGAAAGTATATAAAACAATCTCTAGGAAATTAAATTACGCAATCTCTAGGAAAGTAAATAATACAATTAGGGCTGCACCCCTCACATGTGGGATAGGTTATCATTTTTTGTCGCAATGATGATTATTTTACGTCGTAATGACGATCGTACATTATAACTATGCCGAAATGACAATTTTACATTGCAATGGTTTTTATTTTACTTTGGAAATGATGATAATTTGATGTCTAATTGACTACGTCTCAACAACGATTTTACATCTCAACAAAGAACTGGGTTTAGGTGTAGTGTTGATGGTGGCAAGAGTTGGGAAGGTCAAATTTTCTGGTAGATAGGCCGAAATAAATGGGTTAGGGTTTGCGATTTTGTGATGCAGTTGTGAGTACAGTTGGGATTGTAGTTGTGGGTACAGGTTTGGGTATAGCTGTGGGCACAGTTTGTGAGGACATGAGATAACACCATGTGTCTGTAGTTGGGGATGGTGCATGACCGGGGTTGGGGATGGTTTTGGCATGGTTTAGGGTAGGGTTGCAGAGGGAGATCCAAAATAGAATATGAATATTGAGAGTTTTGGTTATTAAGGAGACGGTGAGTTGGGGTGGCCGAAGTTAGGGTTGGGGTAAATATATGATTGTGGCGACCGGATTGCCTTCTTTTGGTAGTGTTGATATGGCGGCAAGGTTGGTGAATGTTTTGCCAATTGTGGTAAGGAAGTAGAAGAGGTGGAAGCAAGTTTTAGGGTGGGCAGCTCTTGGTGGAGAATAGACCATTATGGATCATAATCTCTGATACCATAATAAAATAGGTAGATAGATACGAAGTCAATCATGAAAGGAATAGAAGAATAGTATTAATGGCTCAAATATTATTAATCACAAGAATATGATATTTATACAAGAGGTGAAATGTTTCCCAAGCTATTCTAGATTCATCAAATAAGGTAACAATCCAATAGTAATCCTATTAGAAAACTAAATAACACAATCTCTAGGAAAGTAAATAACACAATCTCTAGGAAAGAAAATAATACTATCTGTATGAAATAGACAATTGTAATTATAAAAGGATTCTTTGATATCCTTAATAATCAGGTCGGGATTGAGCCCATTTAATTGCTCTCACGGACATTGTAGATTAGCCAGCCGGATTTGTGAGCTTGATTGTTGATGGGACAAGGCCGGGTCGGATCACATGTGCATCCATGGTGTGTGGGGACGGGAATGTTTTGAGTTATTTAAATAATACATTTGCGACCGTTACTAGTTGAACTTTATTTCATTAACCTTAAGAGGTGGTCTCTTGTGAGAACACCTAGATCCGTCTCCTAGAAGAGACGGGTCGACCCATGACCTGTGTACAACATTCTCCGCGAAGTATAGGATCTCAACCAATGCTCCACTCAAAATCTGCCACGTGGTAGCGACCCATGGCCCAAAAAAAAAAAACCATTTTTTTTCTTTTTTAAGTTTTGTTTTTGTTGTTTTTTGACAGTTTTTTCGTTTGCCAAAATAATACTTAGTGTAACTAAATGTAACAACAGTATTACTTATAAGTAACATTGTTTATAAGTAAACGTAACACCAAACAAAAATTTCATTTTACTCATCTTTCAACTGTAATACTAACTATAAATACGTGTAACACTAACAATAACTAAATGTAATTATCGTTAAACTGAAATGTAATAGTGTTTTTGCAGAATATTTGTTTATTGAGTATTTTGATTTTATTTTTTGAAAGAAAGTAACATTTGAAAAATAACAAATTATATATATGAATGTAATATTTGTACAAGTAAATGTAACACTTTAATATACGAAATCGTAACAGATTTCTATGATAATGTAATACTTTTACATGTATCATGACAAATTGAACTCATTGTAACTTATTATTTGAAAACATATGGATATACTATTATACAAGTCAACTGTAACATTCATTTATAAAAATTGTTAGTTTCTTATATTTACAATGTTATTATACAAGTAAAATATAACATTCATTTATAAAAATTGTTAGTTTCTTATATTTACAATGTTACTAACACAAGAGTTTTTAATTATAATGTGTAAAGGGTTGAATTATTACTTTTCTATACATATGTGTTACAAATATATATAAACACTGTTACATATAACTATGTTAAAGAGAAATTCGGTTATAGACATAAGAGAGACAATTAGGGTTTCAAAGCTTGATTTATTTCATTGATCTCATTTGTTTATATAGTACATGGAGAATCCTATTTAGGGAAGGAATCTAAAGAGTATGGAACAAGAAAGCAATCTAGAATAATTCTAAGCTAACTAAATCTCTATCAAATCTGAGATTAATATAAATCGGATCTCCTAAACCCATTAGGAGATCCCAATATTCCATAACACCCCCCCCCCTCAAGTTTGAGGCATGGGGATTCAAAATGCCCAACTTGCTTAAAAGAAGATCAAACTGCTTCTTGCCAAGAGCTTTAGTAAACATATCCGCCAACTGTGCAGATATAGGAACATAGGAAGGAGCCGATTGACTATCACAGAAAAGAGGAATCGCCTTTGGATGATGAACACCCAAGCTAAGTAAAAGACCCTTCAACCATTTCAATTCGCAAGTAATAGTAGTCATGGACCTATATTCGGCCTCTACAGAAGATTGGGACACTGTTTCTTGTTTCTTGGTTTTCCATGTTAAAGAAAAATTCGGTTATAGACATAAAAGAGACAATTAGGGTTTCAAAGCTTGATTTATTTCATTGATCTCATTTGTATATATAGTACATGGAGAATCCTATTTAGGAAATGATTCTAAAGATTAGGGAACAAGAAAGCAATCTAGAATAATTGTAAGCTAACTAAATCTATATCAAATCTGAGATTAATATCAATTGGATCTCCTAAACCCATTAGGAGATCCCAATATTCTGTAATAAACTAACACGTTCGTTACATATTAGTTATAATAAGTAGGGTTAATGACAATTTAGACCCTGAAGTATGATACCACCCTTCCAATCGAGCCCCAGATGTCTTTTTTGGCCAGATCAGACCTTGGGGTAATTCATTTTTGCCAGTTAGGGCCTTTTTTACGAAATTCGTTAAAAACTCAGTTAAAAGGCATGTTCCATAAACGTGAGTAACGGAAATGGGTAGTTTGAATTAAGATTAACTATTAAAGGTGTTAAATAGCATATCTAAAAACTGAAGGGAGGGGTAAACTTTCTCCCCCACCTCCTCTTCACTTCCTCTCTCTTCATCTCCCTCCTCACAATCCCACCCGCCGTCGCCGGCGACGACTACACCTACATCAAATCCCTAAACCCCAAATCCCTAAAGCTCCGCAAAGAAAAGCTCAGCCACTTCCGCTTCTACTGGTACGACATCTATAGCGGCAAAAAACCCACCGCCGTCCCAATCATCCTACCTCCGACCAGCAATTCCTTCACCGGGTTCGGCCAAGTAAGCATGATCGACGACCCATTAACTGAAACCCCTGAATTAAGCTCGAAATTGATCGGACAAGCATAAGGGTTTTACGGATCGGCGTGCCAGGAAGAAGTTGGGTTGTTAATGGCGATGAATTTCGCATTTAAGGAAGGGAAGAATAACGGGAGTACAATAACGGTGATGAGGAGGAATCTGGTGTTTAATAAGGTGAGAGAGATGCCGGTGATCGGAGGGAGTGGGCTTTTCCAGTTTGCTAGACGGTATGTTCATTTTAATTTCTACTGATTTTAGAATTGTTGTTGTTGGTGGTGGTAGCAGGGATGATAGTGGTGGCAGTGGCGGTGTTTGTGCAGTGTGCGGTGTGGCTGTCCGATGGTGATGGTGCGGTGGTGGCTGTCCGATGGTGGTGGTCCGGTGGTGGTGTGGTTGTGTGGTGGTCCGGTGGTAGTAATGGTGGTGGGCTGGTGGTAGTAATGGTGGAGAGAATGGTGATGAAAATTTGGTTGAAATGTAAAATACAATTATTCCTTAATCCCCGTGTCGGGAGAGAAAATCCTAATTCGGACGGGACGGAGGGAGTAATGCTTATACGTACCGGTCTATCAAACGAGCCAAAAATAAATAAATAAAATAATAGCCAAATAAAAATTATTTTGGGAAGTAGAGAGTAATTAAGAAGTAATAAAAAGGAAAATAAAGTAGTTAATTTTTTATTTTGTCTTGAAAGAAAATAATTATTTATATAAGATAAAATATATAAATAGTGAATGCTCGAAAAGAAAATTTATTGGTTTAACAAAATCAATAAATGGTTTTTTAAAACAAAAAATTCAAAATTTGTTAAGTTTAAAAAATTGATGAAAGTAATGATAATAAAATTATATTGTATGGTTTTATTTAATATTTTGATATTTGTTTTTTTGCTCAAATAATTTTTTTGATTTCAGCCCTGTTAAGTTTGTAATTTCATTAAGCCCCTTAAATGAAATATCAACTTCAAACTACCCATTTCCGTTAGTCATGTGCATGGCACATACCTTTTAACTATGTTTTTAACAAATTCCGTCAAAAAGGCCCTAACTGGAGAAAATGAATTACCCCAAGGTCTAATCTGGCGAAAAAAGACATCCGGTGCTTGATTGGAAGGGTGGTATCATACTTCAGGGTCTAAATTGTCATTAACCCTAATAAGTATTGCTTTTAGCAAATGAAGAAAACATATAAAAAAACACTATTACTTTTCTCTATATATCTATTACTTTTATGTATACAAACTGTTATATATAAGTAACACGTTTTTTACATTTAGTTATATTAACTATTACTTTTGGCAAACCGAAAAACACCAAGATAAAAATATAAAAACATAAAAAAATAAAAATCCAGAAGGTCATGGGTCCGGGTCGTGGGTCATGAGTCAAAAACACATCAATAACCTGGATCCATGATCTGTCTCTACTACGAGACGGGTCATAGTGTTCTCACACAAGTTTTTGTCTAACCTAAATGGAGATTTTTTTTTGTTTTTTATTTTGATAAAGGACAAAATCTCGTTCAAATATACTCCCTCCGTCCCTATTTACCTTACAAAAATTGCCATTTTGGGTGTCCCTATTTACATTACAAAATCCCAAAAAAGAAACTTTTAAACATTTTTTAAATAGTGGGACCCACTTGTCATACTCACAACAACTATCCACTTACTTTTCTCTACCCACTTTCTCTCTCCCACTCAACTATCTACACTCACAACACATCAACTTTACAATCATTTTCTTAATTTTTGTGCAAAGCCTCATTTTTGTAAGGTAAATAGGGACGGAGGGAGTAGGCACATTCCTAGATCGAGGAACATGCTTCCAAGGCATACAAAAATGGAGCTGAAAGTTAGCATTTTGAAAATTTATGATTTGAAAATTGACGTAAATTGATAACTTAGGTTATCATGATTTTGTACATGTGAAATTAAATGGTCATGGACTCACATAAAACTTACAATCTAATCATTGTTAAATTGCATGTACTGATTTAATGGAATTTTTTAAAGTTTTCGTCTAAAAACCTTTAAATACTACCTTGTTGGACCGCGACCACCACCACCACTTTCTCACATTAGTATGATATTGTCCGCTTTGGGCCTAGCCCGCACGGATTTGTTTTTGGGTCAACTCCCAAAAAGCCTCATACTAATGAAGTGGGTGGGTGCTCTTATATACCTTGCAATTGTTTCCTTAATTGCCGATGTGAGACTTTGGGTTGCACCCCAACAATCCTCCCCTCAAACCAATTGCCGATGTGGGACTTTGGGTTGCACCCCAACAATCCTCCCCTCAAACCAAGAACCACACCGCTATGGCCCGCAGTGTTTCCTCTGGCCCATATCGGCGAAAGCTTGTATCAACCACCCGCGAAACACCATCGCCCTCGATTGCACCAACCGCCCGCGGAACACCACCGCCCTCGATTGTACCAACCGCCCGCGAAACACCATCGCCCTCGATTGCAAGACTCGATTCGCTATGTCGCACAAGGGGAACCCCACCATATAAAGCACACACACGGTCCACCCGGTCGGGCCCATTCGAACCAGGCTCTGATACCAGTTGTTGGGACCGCGACCACCACCACCACTTTCCCACATTAGTATGATATTGTCCGCTTTGGGCCTAGCCCGCACGGATTTGTTTTTGGGTCAACTCCCAAAATGCCTCATACTAATGAAGTGGGTGGGTGCTCTTATATACCTTGCAATTGTTTCCTTAATTGCCGATGTGGGACTTTGGGTTGCACCCCAACAATCCTCCCCTCAAACCAATTGCCGATGTGGGACTTTGGGTTGCACCCCAACATACCTTTGTCCTATTATTTGCTTCACACATTCTCTTTTGGGGTCTCACAATAAGATTCTGTTAGAAAATGGATTGCATAACAAGTCATCATCATTTCCATACATGAAATCATACTTATAATGTTAATATAAAGTGTAGAAGATTAAAAAATGTGTAGAATTCCTGAGGTGAGATATTACCTATTTATGATGGACAAAATGGTAATTTCACACCACTTATGTGAAAGAGTGCAGTCCCTAAATAAAGTGTCTATTTGTTTCTTATATAAAGGTCTTTCCATCAGCCTAGAAACATACTTCATACAATTCATCTCTCTATACTCTCTTCATAAGTGTTAAGAAGATCTAGAGAAAGGCACTCATTATTTAGAAGATATTCATCCCCTACTTCTTCTTCATCTTTCTCCCTAAAGCAACATCATTATGGATTCAACAGGTAACGCTTCCGCCTTCATCTCTTCTCTCTAACTTATTCCAGAATTGAGTTTATGGCATTAGTGAATATGGATTGTTCCAACAATTAGTATCAGAGCCCGCTCAAATTCTGGTTTAAGTTTGAGTTTCTTCTTGTTGAATCATCAAGTATTGATGTTGTTTAGAGGCTCTAATTCGTTGATAGAGTACTGATATTCATCATCTAATAAACAATTTATGAAAAGGTTTGAAGTTTTACTCAATGAACACAATGGTTCAAGCACGATTATCCCTACATAGCATAGTTGTGTGTAATGCATTAACTATGTGGATCTACTTGCTTGATCATATTGTTTTAAAAATAAGATTATCCCTAAACAGCATGGCTATGCATTGTATGATGTATACCCATGTGGATCTACTTGTTGTTCATCATTTTGGGACAAAATTCAAACGTGTAGAAAATCGACCTGCACGGCCGAGTCTTGGGATCTGCTCGGCCGTGCACCATCAGTGCATGAACCGGTGATACCTGGAAACAAGTGGTCCGGGCAGGTGTTTACTTCGGTCCGGTCGGACCTTATGCTTTGTCCAGTCGGGTCATTGGTTTGGTCCGGTCGGACTTTGTAGTCTGGTGCGGTCGTGCATTAAGGATGTCCGGTCGGGTAGAAATGCACGAACGAGCATAATCCTTGACCCGACCGTGCACTAATGCGCCAAAAATCAATGCTTCTCTAAAGTTTCTGCACGGCCGTGCTATTCTCTATACTCGGCCGTGCATACACTGTTCACAGGTTTTGAGATTTTCAATATTTTGCACATTTTTTGTTTCCCTTTTGAGCAAAACATACATTTTTTCAAACCATAAAGTTATGATTAATTATATACTTAAATAATTTTATTCATTGTTTAAATAATATTATGGCCAAAGTGATTCACGTTATTTAAATCCAAAATTGTTAAAGTGTTGAATGTATAAGTTGATATGTGAATAACATGAATTTTCCAAAGAAGATCTTGTTGTTTGACTAAATTTATGCATTCATGTGATAACAAATGAAATGAACATTAAGTTGTTTTTGTTAAATGCTTAAGACGGCCCAAAGGAAGATTAAGCATTTAATAAAAACGTCATTCAAATTGTTTGGTTACCTTAAGACAATCATTTATGAATCAACTCGCAATCCAAAGATTAGTTTTGATGTCATGTTGATTTACTTATTGATGGATTTCATTGATATAATTAATCATTTATTCATTATTTAGTTACTTATACATGTTTTGTATTTCACTTTTGTTCTCGAATTCCAACAGATTTACTTAATGCTTCATCTATAACTGCTACAATGAGTATCGTACCGATGCTTAATGGGACAAACTTTAAAACTTGGAAAAACAAAATAACAATGATCTTAGGCTGTATGGACATAGACCTCGCATTAAGGGAACCGTTTGCTCTTCCTCTCACTGCTGAAAGCACTCAAGAAGATCGCTTAAGTGCTGAGAAGTGGAAACGCTCCAACCGCTTGAGCCTAATGATAATGAAGAATGTTGTCCCGGAGACTTTTAGAACAGTGTCTTCGAAGATGTTGATGCGAAAACATTCCTTGATACCCTTGAAGAACGCTTTGCAAAAAGCAAAAAATTGGAAACAAGATCTTCTTTTAGAAAGCTTGTTTTCATAATGTACAAGGGTACCGGGAATCTAAGGGAGTATATTTTGGAAATGCTTCACCTATCGACAAAGCTAAAAGCACTTAAGTTAGAGATATCGGAAGATTTACTCATGCATTTGGTTTTGATCTCTCTTCCTCCTCAATTTGGTCACTTTGAGGTGACCTATAATTGTCAAAAAGACAAGTGGAATATTAATGAATTAATTTCAAATGTGACACAAAAGGAGGATAGGTTAAAGCAATTAAAACTGAAAGTGCTCATTTGGCATCTACCTCTTCTCATGGGACAATGAGATGAGGGAAGGAAATTGCGGTTGCAAGTAATAAGAAGCCTAAGGGATCATCTGATGATCAAAAAGTTAAGAAATGCTTCTTTTGCAAGGACCTTACTCACATGAAGTACGACTGCATGTTCCCGCTCTAGAATTAAACAGCAATGTTGTCACGAAAAGTACCAAAGATGATATCCATAAATACAGTGAAAAGTCCATAGTTACGGCGTTGTAAAATATGATGTAGAGTATGATGACCGGAACCTAACAATGGCCAAGAGCTGCCGTCTATGCAGTCGTGTATATTAACCGTCCACAAGCCACTGATGAACATAATGGCGTGGTGAGTTGCGAAGTGAGTAGGCACTATGAACAATGCTATTACATGTGGGAGCACCATCAGCCATCCTTCCACCGTGTGGAATGCAAATCCTGCAATCATAATCCAAAAAAATACATAATTAATATTTCATCCGTCGTATAATAAATGTTGCAATTCTTGTCTAACTTTATGCATATGTGTCTGAATGTGCAAGACAATTGACATTTGATTCTTGGTAGTTGGAGCCTTGGAGGGAAAAATGAAATGTATATTTTTGTCTGAACTATCAGTATCTAAGCACCATGTTTGATACAATGTTTTAACGTTACTGCATTTTCAGGGGTCGAATGTGAGACCCCTGGTTAAGATAGAATACCCTCTTAAGAGGTGACGTAGGCGCTTGTTGGTGAAAACGGAAAAATATGTAGGAAAAGAAAGGTAAATACATACAGAGAGCAAAGATTAACCTGTAAATGGAGAGATAGAATTCTTGTTGTTATAGATGTGATGTATGTAGTGAATGTGGTTGTACAAGGGCTTGATTTCATGCAACCATCTGTGCAACCAATAGGTTATAAACTCCACCAAAACAAGATATGTGATGACATACATAACATATGTATACAATCCAACTTCAGATATTGTAGGAAAGCACTTTGTCCACCCTCTCTCAACCATATAGTTGCTAATGGTTGGAAAGATAGCGTAACATGGAATGGCCTTCATTGATACATATATTGAAGATACCATCTTCTTCAATGGAGGGATACGTATATCATCATGCTTGTCTGTGACAAGTCAAAGCGTTAACAATGGATAAAATATTATGAACAAACTGAAAGCAACAACGAGGTATTTACGTACCTGAGCATGAATTATACAATTTTGGCTTAAGGTAGTAGATGTTGAAGCACCAGAGAAAGCCCGTAACGAAATAAAAGATTAAGGCAGCAATGTAGATTCTCAACCATGTTCTCAAAATATGAGGAAAAGGTTCCCATAGGAACTGAGGGAAAAGACTTCCAAGTACGAATCTGTTACTGAGATCGTTTTCATCGTGGAAGAGCTTCAAGTATTCGTCCATGATCGATGCTTCAATAAATGGAATTGGATAGTATGGAGCTGGAATCGAGTAAGGTTAACACTTACTATTTATAGCATATCTTGAATAAGATATTTCATGTGATTTGTATGAACTAAGTTATGGAGAGTCGACAATGGAATTGTGAGACTTTTCCAAGATTCTAAGTAAGATTTGCCGTCATTTAAATATACGGCATTAATTGTCGAACATGTACCTCACGTTGATAGGTTTAGAAAATCTTGAGATTCTTTACTACTCCGTATAATACCCCGGACAGATATGGTAGAGTTAGAGGTGTATCAGAAAATATATACTCCCTCCGTCCCAATTTAAAATTTGAAGTTCTTAGTTTGACTTTGCATGGAGATTAAGAAAAAGTAAATGTTGTGAGTGTGGGAGAGAGAAAGTGGGTAGGGAGTTTTTGTTGTGAGAATAACAAGTGGGTCCCACTTTGCATTTTAGGTAATGACTTTTCATGGCGATTAAGAAAAAGTAAATGTTGTGAGTGTGGGAGAGAGAAAGTGGGTAGGGAGTTTTTGTTGTGAGAATAACAAGTGAGTCCCACTTTCTATTTTAGGTAATAAAGCAAAGTAAGAACCTTAAATTGGGACAAACTAAAAAGGAAAGTAAGAACCTTAAAGCGGGACAGAGAGAGTAGCAGAAAATGAAGAGAGAGAATGAGTGGGGTAAATATTAGTGTTGGTTGAATAAATTGAGTGGTGAAAAATGAAAACAGTGAATGACTGGTGGGGTAGGTTCAATATAAAATTCCCTTCGTCTCAGTTTAAGGTTTTTTAGTTTTTTTTGTTGTTTGTCTGAAGGAACTTTGAGCAATAATTACATGTTAATCTAATTACTTTAATGAAAATCTAAAACTTGTTACTAATAGTATATATAATGGCGTACCAATAACTAGTTTTAGATTTTAATTTGGATAATTAGATTAACTTTTAATCATTGCTCAAAAATCCTTCAGACAAACAGCAAAAAAACTAAGAACCTTAAACTGGGACGGAGGTAGTAGCTATTTTGGGAGGTTTCAAGTGAGCTGAATGGAAATAAGTCTCAAGTGAGCTGGGACAAAAGGAGTAATTCCTTAGAAATAATTTCCTCACCTAAAATATTAAGTATAATATCGGTTTTTCTTTCGAAAAAAAATAAATATATAATATAGGTTTTTTTAATATGTACTCTTAGGACATAAGATAAGAATTATTTATAGTAATAAATTTATGTAACTACAGCAATGTTTTGTAATATATTTAGACTAGATTTGAACTTTGAAAGAAAAAACAACTATAAAATCATTGTACTACATCTGTCCCTAAATGAGTGTCCAAATTTCATTTTAAGGAACACTGAAAGTCTCAACTTTTTGTACAATTTGGTAGCAAATATTCATATATAATCTTGTAATCTCATTTCCAAACATTTAGTTTTGCACGTATAAAGAAACTGGTGAAAAAAAATTCGAAAAAAAAAAAAACATTTAGGGACAAAGTTATGTTAAAAAAAGACTCATTTTGGGACAATTTTTTTTTGATAATGGACACTCATTTAGGGACAGGGGGAGTAATAATTATATATTTCACTTTCTAAGAATTATTAATTTATAATTTTTGTGTGACCTATAATTATAAAGGGGCCTCCCAAAAAATTATTTCTTATTATTTTATCAATTTTCGTAAAAAATTTCACTGGCCCAAGTTGGGACTAGACAATTTATTATTTTAGAGAGTTTATTAATTTGTCGAGTATTAATTTAAAGAGTTTCTACTGTAGCACTTTTTGTCCCACAATAATTTTTATGTTTGCTTTTTTATATCATCTCAAATAATTTTTTTATTTCTACAATTTAAGCTTGACAATGTGTAAACAAAACATGGTTAGTGAAGCAAGTGTTCATATCTTTTAAAAAAATAAAAAATAGTCATATGCAAAAATCATTTTGATATCATTCAATGTTACTCCAACACAAAATATTTAACAGAGAGAGAGAGAGAGAAGGGGGGGGGGGGAGAGAGAGATTTGTATATGTGTAACCAAACAATTCAAGATCTAATTTTTTTTATATACTAGTCGTCGTGCCCGTGCCGGTGGCACGGTAACAGTACATCTAGGTGACGGTACATACAATATGAAAATATGAAATATGTGACGGTACATACAATATAAAAGTATGAAATATGTCTTCCTTAAAACCATTTTTGTATATACACACTGAATTGAGTCTGCCATCAAACATACATGCCCTCTGTTATTGCAACCTGAGTAAATGAGATTGTCCACTGCAAAACAAAAAGAGGAAGAAGAACTTTGGAAACCGCCTAATATCAGCCGTAGGATCGGAGAAGTGGAGAAACAATCTAAGGATTGAGATTAATTGAAAATAAATCTTTTAATGGCAGCCGTAGGATGAAGGCGGTTATGGAATAATCTCAGTCATCCTTTCTCTCAAGTCAATTGGAAGTTATTTTTGAGTTGTATTATAATATAGAGATTTTCTAAATAAAATTTCTATAATTAGATAGATTAACTACCATAAATAATTTTATCCTATTCCGTTAGAAAAACCGAATATAAAAATCCATCTATCCCTAAGTACATATCCATATTTTTCGAGTTTTATAATGTCCATACCTTACATGATGTTAGATGCAAGAAATCGTGTAATTTATGATTCATTTATAATTCATTTGGAGCGAGCTGTTATCCACATGATGACAGGCATTTATTCTCTACTCCCTTAATCCCAGAATAACTTATAAAAGTATCATTTTGAAGATCGGAGCTAAGGAAATAGTATAGTCCTCCGTCTCACTTAAAATAAAATAGTATTCTTGCTTTCGATATAAAAATTAAAAAGTACTTGTACTTTGTTACTCCCTCTGTCTATAAATGAGTGTCTAAATTTCATTTTAAGTGACACTGAAAATCTCAACTTTTTGAACAATTTGGTAACAACGATTCGTATATAATCTTGTAATCTCCTTTCCAAACCTTTAAAGAAACCGGTGAATTTTTTTTTCCAAAAAAACGTTTAGGGAGAAAGTTATGTTCAAAAAAGACACTCATTTAGGGACATAGATTTCTTGAAAATGGACACTCATTTAGGGACAGAGGGAGTAAAAAAAATACTTAAAAAGTAAGTGTTGTGAGTTTAAAAAAATAACAGGTAGAGAATATTAAATGAATTATTAGTATGCTAAGTGGTTAATTCCCATTAATAAATAAGTGATAAAAACATTCTGGTTTTGGATATTTTGTGTGAGAGACCCAAAGCGTGAAATTTGTTTATTTCGAGGCCAAAATCTCAAAAAAAAAAAAAAAAAAAAAATGTTTTTCTCGAGCTTAAAAAAAAAAAGGTGTTTTGACATGCCAGTGTTGGTGTAAGAAAGTGTCAGTGAATACCAAATGAAAAATAAGTGTTGTGAGTTTGAAAAGAAAGAAAGTGGGTAGGAAATATTAAATGAAAAATTGTAGCGAGTGTGACAAGTGGTTCTCATTAATAAAGAAGTAATAAAAACATGTAGATTTTGGATGTCCTATTTGAGTGTGACTGATGTAGTACAAGTATTCTTTATTTTCATATCTTTTATTATTTTCTTGTTATTTTCGTCATTATGTTTAATGGGTCATTTAAAGAGGGTTTTAGAGTAGGATTAGGAGTGATTTTGCTATTTTTTGAGTCCTATTAGGTTACCATATAGGTTAGGCTTAATTTTAGGACGTTATTTCTTGTTTTCCAAGTTGTATGGGCACTATAAAATAGGCCTAAAATTGTGATCCGAAAATTAGTCTTTTAATTAATAAAAATATGTTTGCTTTTGCATCTTGTGGGTTTAATCTCTAAAGCCTTTGGCTTGTTAAAACCCTAATACCTGGATTGGTTTAGGTCAATAATCTCTGCGGTAGATTATTCGTCTTGTTGATTATTCCGCTGCGTCAGAGACACTCAGAAAATGAAATATGTTTTATTTCGAGGCTAAAATCTCCCAAAAAATTATGTTTTTCATGATCTTAGAAAAAAATATATTTACACTTGCCAGTGTTAGTGTAAGAAATTGCCAATGTACAGAGAATCAGTGCATGAATTGTAAATTGCGCCACTGTAAAAAGTGTCAGCGTTAGTGCAAAAAACTGCTACTGCAAGTGTAAAAAAGTGCTGGTGTCAAAGAATCTGAGTTTTAAAGTAAAAAAAAATGTCAGTGTCGGTGTAAAAAAGTGTCAGTGCAAGTGTATGTATTATTTGAAAGTGCCAGTGAATTCAATGTATGTGTATCTAAGCGCCAGTGGCGCGAAATGGTTTTTTTTAAGCTTAGCAATAACGTGTTTTTTCATAAGACCAACTCTATTTCGAGTGGGATGGAGGGAGTATATATTCAAAAGTATTGTGAGTAAGAAAATGGTTGTAAGTATTGTGATTTGAAAGTGAGACCCACAATTTAAGAGCAATAAGTGTAACAAATGGCGTAGGGTAGAAGAAAGACTTACCAATTAGATAAAATAAAATTAATAAAAAGTTAGTATAAAATATTTTGGGCTGGACTCTTATGAGACTGTCTCACGGCGTGAGACGGCTCCAAGCCAGCCGAGCCGAGTTGAGGTTTTTTTTTAAAAAAAAAAAAAAAATATTCTCCCTCCAACATTTTTTTCCCTGCCCTTTTTTTGCTCGCCAGCAAAAGTAACACTTTTTATAAAGAAATGTAACACTTTTTTCTCATATGTAACACCTTTTTTTCTTCATAAATGTAACACAATTTTAATGAAATGGATTAAGGATAATATGAGATTGACAACTAAACTAATGTTGCATTTTATAATAAATGAATGTAACCTTTTATTTTTTCTCAATTGTAACACTTTTCTAGGTTTTACATTAAATTGAAATGCAAAAAACGATTATATACATGATTTTTTACTCTTGTTTTAAAGAAAAAAGTAACATTTACTCTATAAAACTGTTACATTCATCTATATAGAAAATTACAATCATACATGCATTGTATTACACTTCAATTATTACTTTTTCTAACCACATTCTTTTTTTGCAAAATTGCTGTTACATCTTAAAATAAAGTGTTACTTTTTTAAGACTAAACTGTTACTTTTATCTGAACAAAGTATTATATCTCAGGATACGAGCAGTCCAGTTTTTTTTAGTGTTAAAAAGTATGTTTTTTGTAAAAAAAAAAATAAAAAAAAAATCAAACCATATCATGACCTATCTAGTTTGATTCGTCTCGTCGAGACGAACACAACAATAGTTTTTTTTAAAATCCGACTTCAAAATCACAAGATATTGCATTTTAAAGTTATTGGGTTTTTTTTTTAAATGCGCCACGTGTCGCGAGCTAGAAGGACAAAGGGAATGACTGGGCGGGTACAGCTGGGTGGGTACATGGGTTTGACCTATGGAGGATCCGTCTCACCATGTGAGACGGTCTCACATGATTATTTGCCAATTATTTTAAGACGGATAGATGGAGCATGACGTTTTACCATACTAAAAATATGGCGAGAAGCTCGAGCTATGTTTTAAATTACTAGTGGGAAACTCGTGCTCTCACAGGTAACTAATTACTAATTTTATTATATTTTTTTTTATATTTTTATTTAATAATATTAGTAATCATCAATCATAATAGTTGTATAATTTTTTAACTATAGTAGTTAAATATAATTATTAAATATATAGTTAATTATTAATAGTTAGACATAATAGTTAACTATAATAGTTAATTTTTATGATATACTCCCTCCGTCCCACCTCAGGCCTAAGAGGTTAGCACAATAAATAAGGAAAAATAATAAAAAAAAATGTGTGGTAGAAAATGAAGAGAGAGAATGAGTGTGGTTAAAATAGGTTGGTTGAATGAATTATGTGGTGGAAAATGAAGAGAGAGAATGAGTGGGTGGGGTAGAGTAGATTGAATATAAAATTATAAAAAGATTACCATTTTGGGGAGTCTCAAGTGAAGTGAGACGTATCAAAATAGAAATAACTCTCAAGTGAGGTGGGACAGAGGGAGTATATTATAATAAATAATAATTATAATAGTAATAGTTACTATAATAAGTAATTATTACTTATAATAGTAATAGTTACTATAATAGTTAACTATTATATTATAGTAACTATTATAATTAACTATTACTATTATAAGTAATAGTTACTCTAATATACTATTATAAGTAATAGTTACTTATAATAGTTAATATTATTGTTAACTACTATACACTAGTACAAATTGAACTTTAGGAAACGCAACTTGGATAGCGCTTTTATAAAGCACTATAGTAGTGGTTCCCTTAGATAGCACATAAGCTTCATTAAGTTTAATAATCGGGCCGTAAGATTTTTTTATTTTTTTAAAAAATAGCTATTATAGCTCATATAGTGTAAAAGCTATCGTTGTAAATAGCTACGATAGCGCATAACGTAGCGCATAACAAAGCGCTACGATAGCTCTCTTTCCTCACTATTCCTCAGGGAAGTATGATTCGAGTCAAGAAGAATAGAATGTTTCTCAAGATATGGATTAGCAAGATTCAAGGCCATGACAACTGTATCGAATACTTAGTATGTCAAGTAACCAGCTTTGGTACCAATTGAAAATGTCAATGGCCTTGGGTTTTATAAAGTGTTATCAAAGGTGTTGGCAGTCCAACGATAACACTTCAGACAACACACACACATACCCGAGTTAAAACAGTTTTTCAAAACGAGTTTGCAGCAGAATAAACACAAGAATTATTTTTTCTCAAGATATATAAAGTATATAGACCTTTACTAATAATAAGAATTTTAAGTACAAGGCCGAGAGTTCCCTATCGCTATTACAATTTGAGCTCTATGGAACGACTAAGACTATACACGAGACCCTATCCTAGCCAAGACAAACTTATAATCAGAGATTACAAGAATGGAATAGGTTTGGGAGGACGGGGTTTATCGGAACAAAGGAGTGTATAGGCTTTCTTGTGCAAGGATGTGTGTTGTAGTGTTGTATCTTCAATCTTCATCCTCCTTGCTATTTATAGACTTGAAAAGCCTTGGGCAATACTTCAAAATGGCTGGGTAGTTGATAAAAAACGTGGTGGAGTGGAGAGGAGTGGATGCCGAGCCTTGGGGGAAGAATTTCTCCACATGTTCATAATTGTAGGAACAAATTCTTGGTGCCCAAGTTCTTACTTCGCCTCCTTATACATAATGGCTGTAAAAACCTTGTACTCTCTTGTTGATATCTCAGCCTTTGAATGGGTCTAATTCCCATGTTTTTTACTTGCCTTTAATCCATAAGTTATGCATTAAATCTCCTTTTATGCGTAACTTCAATTATCTTCAACTTCCTTCCTTATTTCTAGCATTTCACCTTGTTACAACCTGAAATATGGACCAACAAATATACATTCTTGCAAAATATGTTAAATATTAGTACAATATAGTATTGTGAAAGAAATGTTCAAATATAATCCAAACTCTCGTCTGGTAACACTGAGACAGCGTTGGCAGCACTTGTGGTAACACCACAGTCTGCACTAACAGAGGGCATATATGATACTCTGAGAGAGTGTGCAGTTACTTCTCCCTGCTAAATCTTTTTTTTCTTGACTGTGCATATATGTGTCTTTGTTCAGATTGTGAATGATCTGTTCAAGAATATTTCAAACTTCTTAAATGTGTTTGATGGATTAGTCTAATGGAAACCATAATAAAATTCTTATTCTCTGGGCATGACAGGTACCTGATTTGTTTATGGAAAGAGTTCAGAGCCAATTAAGTACTACATGACATTCTTGATTTATATTAGTGTGAACTCTTTCTAAATTGGTTGTTATTCACATTTTCTCTTACTTAATTAGGGTAAGGCACAAAAAAAAGAAGGTTGTTATTCACATTTTCTCACTTGCGCTGACACATTATGTTAGAGAAAATGACAATTTTCATTTACATTCATTTTTAATGATATTATTATTCTCTCATTTTCTCATCTAAAATTAACATTTTCTTATCTATTTTTTAATTTATTTCAGAATCACTAACTGGCGGGGGGGGGGGGGGGGGGTTTACAACGCAACTATTAAGTATACAAGAAAACTGATTTTAGGTTGATGGCCGCCCATATATCAGTTTGGTGCAATTTCTTTTACCGTTCAGCTTAGGCAGTACCTTTTTCCCTACCTGTTTGTGCTTCCCTACCTGTTTGTGCCTATGGGCGATCCTAGAGCATTTGTAAGGGGTGAAATACACTATAACACTTTGGATGAAAAAGTTAATGCATGATATGAGACTAGTATGATCAGATTACTTGATAGACTTTGGTATAATGCAGGTTGATGTTTTAGAGGCCAAATTTGTCAAGCTATGGATACAAGGGCGCCTTTCAAGGTGCGAAATTTGGTCAATCTGTTTGAGATTGTATTCTGTTACTAATTTTACATGATTTTCTAAGGACACTTTAAAATGTTCTAAATGATTGTTGCTAAGGCTACTCTCCTCTTCTTCTTTTTTTTTTTTACTTTTTTTTCCCAAGTAGATGAGAAATTCCATTTATTAGATTACTAATCAGAGAGGATGGAGGGAAATTAGAAATTAGACACTTCCTCCAGGCAAGTTACAAAGTACAAGACAAATCGAGTATATCTGGATAATACAATTCAACTAAAATTGGTGACTTTTTAGCTTTAACTGTAGGATATACACGGGATGTATATCTCCCATATATATGTTTATATCTCCTATTATTGTGTATATCTTTGTAATATTTTGTTTTGATCTCTTTCTTTATTTTTAGGATCTAGATTGTTCTCAAAGACTTGTATATATGTAACCTCTTTTACAGTACGTAAAGATCAATGAAAACCTACATTGTTCAATCGCCTCTCTCTTTCGTTTTCTTCATGGTATCAGAGCTAGTTGATTAACGCTTCCGCACACATTTTTTTTCTCTTTTTATCTTTCATTAAATCTCGACATCAAGGCACCATGACTACCAATGAAGAAGGCAACGGCAAAGCTACAGCTGCTGCCGCAGGGGGAGTCAAGGTTGATGTGATGTCGCCCTATTTCATCTCTGCCTCGGATACTCCAAATACCGTATTCGTTAGTGATCTTCTGAATGATGGGAATTACGCGGAGTGGGTAGAAGAAATAAGTAATGCCCTGTTCGCAAAGAATAGGATTGGATTCGTGGATGGAACGATCCAATGCCCACAGGAAAGTTTGGGCGAATTTGGGTTTTGGAAGAGGTTCAATGCCATGGTTAAAGGGTGGTTCACAGTTCCATGGAGAAAGATATTTGAAGCAGCGTCAAGCATGCCAAGAATGCATAGGAAGTATGGGCAGACCTTGGTGAGCGATTTGGGACCCAAAGTGCACCTCAAACTTATGAGTTGAAGAGGGAGATTACCTTAACTCGGCAAGAGAAACTCTCCGTGTCATCTTATACCAAATTGAAGGGTTTATGGGACGAAATAAATTCCATATCTCCCATGACGAAGTGCAAATGCAATGGCTGCACTTGTGATGTACCTAAACAGTTGGTGGAGATAAGGGAGAAGGAACGATTGTATGAGTTCTTAATGGGGCTTGATGAAAACTTTGGCACGGTCAAGACGCAGATTCTTAGCACGAAGCCGATGGTGTCATTGGGGGTGGCATACCACTTAGTGTCCGAAGATGAAAGGCTGTGACAGATTACGATGGTAGGGAGGCCAAGCATTGAAGCTGCAGCTTTTCAGACACAGGGGATGCAAAGGCCGAACAAGGATGACAAGAAAGATAGGCTGCGAGAGAAGCCAAAGTGTACTCATTGTAGGAAATATTATCACACGGTTGAAAGCTGCTATGAATGTATTGGGTATCCAAACAACAAGAAGAAAGGAGGGGATGGTCACGGCAATAGCAAGAACCCTGGGAAGTCTGCCTACTTAGCTGACACTGATTATAGACGTATTACAGGCCTTACGGCGGCCAATTTCAACAAACTGGTACATTTTTTCAATAAGCATCCTGGTAATGAAGATCCTCCAACAGCAAATATGGTGGGTAAGATGCATAATACCACATCTTGGATCATTGATTCAGTTGCAAGTGAGCACATAACTTGTGATGCCTCTATCTTGCATAACCGATGAAGTCCCATGGATTCCTTGCATGATAAAATACCAAATGGTGAAACCATACCTGTCAGAGGCATGGGTAGTGCTAATCTACAAATGAGTTGAAAATCAATCATGTTTTTTAAATATTCCAGATTTTAAGTGCAATTTACTTTCTGTGAGTAGACTCACGAAAGATTTAAATTGTGCACTAATTTTCTTTCCAGATTTTTGTGCTATGCAGGACTTAGCTTCGAGGACTCTGATTGGGATGGGTATGCGACATAATGGTCTATACTACATGGAGCCAGTCAAGAGTGGTGGTACGGCATTAACAGCAGTTGTTGATTCAAGTACTTGGCACCGAAGACTAGGTTATGCAGCTTCTTCAAGGTCTGATTATTTTAGTAATGTTTTTGGTGGTGAAATAAAAGAGGATAAACATTGTGATTTTTTACAAGACTTCCTTTTCCAATAAGTAGTATTTAGTCATTAGCTTGTTTTGATTTAATTCATTGTGATATTTGGGGCGCATATAAAACTCCTTCTTTCTCCGGTGCATGATATTTTTTATCAATTGTTGATGACTTTAGTCGAGGTGTTTGGATTTTTCTCATGAAATATAAGTCCGATGTGTCTAAATACTTGACTATGTTTTGCAACATGATTAGAACCCAATTTGAAAAACAAATAAAGTAGGTTCGAAGTGATAATGGTCTTAATTTCAGTCACAACAAATGATAGCATATTACAATGAGCATGGCATGTTACTTGAGACCTCTTGTACGGACACACCTCAACAAAATGGGGTGGTAGAACGTAAACATAGGCACATTTTAGAAGTCGCTAGGGAATTACGTTTTGAAGCTGGGTTGCCAAAGAAATTTTGGGGTAAATGTGTTTTGACAGCCACTTATATTATAAATAGGTTGCCCACAAAACTTTTGCAAAACAAAATTCCATTTGAAGTCATATTTGGAGAAAGGCCTACCTATGACCACCTCCGTGCTTTTGGTTGTCTTGCTTATGCCAAAGATAATAGAAAAAGGGGAGAAAAATTTGATGTTAGGGGTCGTCCATATATTTTGTTGGGTATCCACATTCTCAAAAGGGTTATAGGATGTTTGATCTTGAGAGCAAACAGATTCACACCTCTCGAGATGTGAAATTTGTTGAAAATGTTTTTCCATTTAAAAGAATATACCATCAAACGCTATTGTGGATGCTTCGGTTGCATGTCAGGAATCTGATTGGGAGGGGGAACTCAACATGTTTGACTGTACAGAACAGTCAGTAGTCCAGCTAATTGAGCGATCACCAGGCAAACAACTGTACAAACACTTGGGCAGTCGGATGAGCAGCAGATTGACAGCCACTTGAGCCACTTGAGCAGATAGTTGTGCAGACAGCTGAGCAATCAACTGGGCAAACAACTGAACACAGTCAGAATACAGATCCACGCCGTAGTGATCGAGCCAAGAAACAGACCAAGCATCTGGAGGATTATGTTGTCAGTCTGCCTGGCTCCATAGACCATTCGCCACCTACTTCCAATTCAGAAACCTCGGAGGTATATTCCTTAGCACATTTTGTTAATTATGATTGTTTTTCCCCTAATCATAAAGCTTTCTTGGCGGCCATCACTTCACGTGATGAGCCTAAATACTATTATCAAGCAGTAAAAGATGCACATTGGAGAGAAGCAATAAAGAAAGATATCCTTGCCCTTAAACAAAATGGGACATGGACACTAGAAACATTGCCTCCTGGAAAGAAAGCGATAGACTCCAAATGGGTCTACAAGATAATGTACAAGCTAAATGGAGATGTGGAACGGTACAAAGCTCGGTTGGTCGCAAAGGGATTCATTCAACTTGAGTGAATCGCAAAGGGATTCACTCAAGTTGGATCATTCACCAACTTGATGTCAACAACACTTTCCTACATGGTGATTTGCACGAAGAAGTCTACATGAAGGTGCCGCAAGGTTTTGCTAAGGATGGGGATTTACGGGTTTGCAAGCTACGCAAGTCAATTTATGGACTTCGTCAAGCTTCCAAGAATTGGTACCATAAGTTCACAAGGCCCTTGCTTGACATTGGGTTCCATCAATCTCGGGCAGATCATTCTCTTTTCATTTTCAAGTCTACAGGTACCTATGTTGCAGCACTTATTTATGTGGATGATGTTTTATTAGTAGGAAATAATTCTTCCAAGATTGACGAAGTAAAGACATATTTGAACAACCAATTTAGAATCAAGGACCTTGGGCCACTCAAATATTTTTTAGGGATTGAAGTTGCAAGATCATCGAAGGAAATTGTGCTTAGTCAACGAAAGTACACCTTAGACATCTTGGAAAGTGGTTTGCAAGGTGGACGGCCTAGTGATTTTCCCATGGAACAAAACTTGGCGCCTTAGTACTACAGATGTGTTAGTGTTGATGCCCTAGGCACGTTTGTAAAACGTTGTATATGTTATCATTTTATTCATGTTAATAAAGAGATGTTTTGATTATTATTATTGTTCATGTTTGCTTATAATAATCTCTGTCCCTAGAGCTTATGAAGCACTAGTATAAAGGCCAAATGATCATGTTAGATTTATGGGTACTTGTTGGAGAACAAGGTACTGGCATGACCCACTTTATGAGACTTATGTCATGGTCAATGTTATATATAAATCTCATGTTACTTATGTCATTTGAATCCTTTGACATGAAGTTATTATAGTCTTCCACTTGATGAACATTATGTTTGACATATTCAAACGCTATCTTTAACCAGGAAGTTATAAAGCGTTTGATTGGCATAATTAGATTCAAGTAGGGAAGAATAATAAGCTAAATGGATTTGTCCCTCTTCGGAGAGATGTCAAGCTTGGGCCCCTCATAGAATGATGTTGATGATTTGTTTGGCCAAACTCAAATGAATTGATTGGATCAATGTCATTTGGATTATCAACATATTCGGGATCGAGAAAGTATTGAACAATACATGTTGACTTGAGGACCATGACTTGTGTTCAATGACATCGTGGACAAAGGGATTGTGACATGTTTTATGAGGAATACGAACTTGCATCTAGTTACACTATTTGGGTAGGTATGACGGTTTGCTAGAACCTAATCATATCTTATGTGTTTATAATTGAACCAATTGCCAACTTAGTGTAATCCTATGGGGTCACACACAATAGAACGAATCTTAAAGGACTTAATCGGAATTATGGGTCGAAGGACCTTTGGGGGATTTTGGGAACTTAGAGGAGAAAAATGGAAATTGGGAGGGTCCGGGCGGACCTTGAAAAGGACCCGGTCGGACCTCCTGGTGATCCGGGCGGGTAAGGCAAAGTACCTGGTCGGACCAGGCTTGATCCGGCCGGACCCCTTTGTGTACCCGGGCAGACCTAGTCGGTTTCGGCCTGGGACTTTCCTGTTCCGTTTTCTTGCGGGTTTAAACACTTGTTACCTATTTGGAATAGGTGTAACAAGTATATAAACAGCCTCTAGTTTCCTTAATCAGTCCATATCATTGTGATAACATTGTGTAAGCCTCTAAAGAGTTTGAGAGACTATTTTCTTGTTCTAAGATCTCTTGGGTGAAGAACAAGAACACACATACATATTACATATACTTCTATACATTGTGAAAGCGTGTTTCACAATTGTTCTAGCAACCAAGATCAAGTGTTCTTGATATTCGTTCGTGGTGTGGATACCGATAGAGGGTGAAGCTTATCATCTTCAAAGTTCGTGTTCCTGATTTTGTTCGTGATCAAGCTTTCTAATCTCCACCAAGATTCAAGGCTGCAAAGTCAAAGGCATTAAGGGTTAGTATTATAGTATTCATTATGAATGTATTTGATTTAATCATATGAATGGATCTATGGGCTTTGGGTTTCTAAAAAAAATTAAATGCTTAATTCTGCTGCGTATGATGTTCCTGTGAAACCCAAAAGTGGTATCAGAGCCCCGTTCATGTTGATTATTTCAATACTAGATCATGTTGTGTGTATATAAATTATTTATGTGCCTAGCATGATATGAATATTGGGATTATGAAGTTTATGTGTTATATGCATTTTATGTAGTTTATTGTTTTATTAAATTTAATCGCACTATTCAATCGCAATAAAAATTATGGTGGATTTAAAATTGTTTGGGTTATCAATTTTTGATTGGATCAGAGTTTTGATAATCTAGAGATTCATGACTAAAATGTTTATTCAAGGATTTGATGATCATGGTGATTGGATCACCAAGAACACCAAATCCTAATTGAATCGGGGAAAAACAATTTTGAGACAAATTTTGGAACTTTAAAAATTTAAGATTTTTCAGAGAGGTCCGACCGGACCTAGTTAGTGACCCGACCGGACCCCCGGGTCTGGTGCGGGCGCGGGGCTAGGGTTTGGGTGGATCTTGGGGTTTAAATTCCTATTTGTTTTAGTCTTGTGAATTCTGAGATTGGATCAAGTTTTGGATGGCTAGCTACGTTCTCGAGACTGTGTTTCCAAAAATTGATCGCAATCAAAGATTCAAAGATAAAACGAAGTTAGAATTATAAAGAGTTCATAATTGCTAAAATTGAGAAACAAAGTTCTTGATTCAAGTTTGGAGATCCATGTGGAATTCTGAATGCAATTGGCCTACGTTCATCGAGACCATCTATTGCTTAGTTTCGGCCACACTTCTTGTTGTCTTGATTCGGAGATGATAACCAAATTTCAAATAGTCTCGTCCTCATAATTATAGGGAAACTAATGACACTTAAATATTATGGTTAAATTAATGGAGATTTATTTAATGGCTAAACTTGATGCTCAACATGTTTATCTTATGTGCTCATAAATGTGTTGTATGCTATAGTGATGAACCTTTTTAAATTTTAAGTCCGTATGCCATGCCATGATTAAAACACTTATGAGTGCACGGGTAATTTCATGTGGGCTCTCCAAAGTGAGGTGCATTGATTTTATTCTTGTATGAGCAAGATGAGTGAATAAGAGTTTCTTATGCATTTAAAATGGTTGGACTTAATTAAGCGTCAAAAACAGTTTTGGGCTAAGGCAAAGATGAGATTAAAACATGCTTTTCGAAATTGGATTTCTTAAAGAATCTCATAAAATATCTAAGAGTCATATATGATATGATTGACAAGAGTTGTCTACCTAATTAATTTGATTTTGAGCGGTCCGTCAAAGCGGACTCAAAATTAAATTAAAGTTGGATCTTAGCCCATTTAAATTATATTATACATTTGATGTATAAGAAGGTTATATAATTTAGTGGAGTATTTTTGGAAAAATACATTATTATCTCTTTAATGAAACTGGTACTTATAAAATTTGGAAATTTTGATAATTGTAGATAATGACACCAACACTCAATCAATTTCGTTGCGATCGATCCTTGAGAAGGATAAGCTTCAATAGAATTGTACAAACTTCATGGATTGGATCCGAAGCCTAAGAATTGTTCTAAGGCAAGAAGATAAATTGTACATTCTTGATGGCC
>JAOWBW010000985.1:241131-300817 GCA_026119855.1 Campanula takesimana
TCAAGAACTCAATAGCAGTTAAAATGTGAGCCATTTGATCGACCGTACCAGAAGCGGTCGGAGGAGCTTGAGTATACTGAAGGGGTGAGGAGCAGGTGACTTGGTTAAAATATCATCATGGTCACTGGGTACACGGTCGCCATCTTGACCGTGACCCTGAAGCTCAACATCAGTGGACTTGTCTTGTTCAGCGGTCGCCTCAACAGGATGCACTTGATCATTATCACTAAAATTAGGACTGTCTATATTCACAATTTTCTCAAACATGCTCAACATCACCACCTTCAATATCTTGATTACCAGATTCACCACTTGATTCTACTATCTCCAGATCATCTGGTTCATCAACAAAGTCAAGAGTGTGCTTGCTCTTTGACGGTGCGGTTGAGTAGGGGGAACATTAATATCTCATCACGGTCGCCTTGCCATAGGGGAACCTGATGGAGTAAAAAACAGGAGATGCGGTCGACGAAGGTGGTTGAGATACCTTGGTTTTCTTTGAGGTTTGGATGGGACTAAGTGAGAGGTCCCTTTCTCTGGATTTTCTCCCCTGAGATGGAACGGGGAGTGCAGAAGACTTTGTTTTGAAGGATTTGGATGGTGCGGTCGGAGAGAGCACGGTAGGCTTGGAGACGGTTGATTTGGAGGGAGTACGGTTGACTTTACTTTGAGAGGAACGGTAGATAGAATTCTGGAAGGGGGCTTGACTGTTGAAGGTTCTTTAATAATCACTCCGGTCAAAGTTTGATTTTGGAAGGAGCGGTCGAGGCACTGGCAATCTCCTTTGCCTTTGACTCTCCTAGACACTTGTTCCTCAGCTTCTTCATCATCCTCTTCATCATCATGAACAGATGAGGACTTTCCAGGAGCATCAAGTCCTAATGCTAATCTAGCAGCCTTGGTGAAGTTGGGAGGGATGTATTTTCTCTTTTATGCTCAGGTTCACGGTTTCTGTACTCTTGATACTGAACATCACTAAATCTGTTGCGGTAGGTGGATCTCATAGTCTTGATGTCAAAGACCTTGGATAATGAGATAGTCACACTAGCAACTTTGTCCCTGTGATTTCCCTTCGAACTTCAGGGATAAATTTGAATAGGAGGAAAAGGAACCTGGTGTTTTCTTGTACTTGGTGATGGGCCTGATCAGATAGTTGCTTCTTGTAATCATGAATGTGGTCCAACAATAGATGCGGTCAGAACACTTTAAGGATCTTGATACTTCGACCGCGGATACTTGATCGGTGAGATATAATCGACCGTGATTGCTTTACCGGTAAGGGTGTTGACCGTGACCTACTTGTTTTTGAACTTGGATAAAACATAAGACATTAGCACAATCAAAGTATATGGACAAGTAATTAAAGTTCTAGATACCCATTTCTCCTCTAAGATACCTAAATCTTTGGAATCCAAAGCCTGTAAGAATATCTGCAATTTGATTGTTAGTACTCACATACTCTAGATGGATATTACCTTTTTCCACATGATCCTTGAGAAAGTGGTATTTGATATCAATGTGTTTGGTCTTTGAATGCATGACAGGGTTGTTGGAGACAGCAATGGTAGATGTGTTGTCACAATAAATTGGACAATTTTCTCTTTGATTCCATAGTCGACCAATTGTTGCTTCATCCATAGCACTTGGCAGCAGCAGCTTCCAGCAGCTATATATTCAGCTTCAGTGGTAGATACAGAGACTGAGGCTTGTTTCTTGCTTGCCCATGAAACTAGTCGATTTCCAAGAAAATGACATGTTCCACTCGTGCTTTTCCTGTCTATTGTACATGCTGCATAATCTGCATCTGAGTAACCTGTAAGATCAAAGTTCGAATCTTTGGAGTACCAAAGTCCAAGGTTAATAGTCCCAGATAGATACCGAATAATACGTTTAACAGCAATAAGATGTGCTTCTCTAGGATCAGCTTGATAACGTGCACAAACGCAAACACTAAACATGATATCTGGTTTACTAGCAGTTAAGTATAGGAGAGAGCCAATCATACCTCGATACAAGGTTTGATCAACCTTCTTACCTTTCAAGTCTTTGTCTAGCTTGTTACCAGTAGCCATAGGAGTGTCGTATGCCTTTGCATTTTCAAGTCTAAATTTCTTGATAAGGTCCTTTGTGTACTTTGCTTGATTGAGGAAGATGCCTTCAGCACATTGTTATTTGAAGCCCAAGGAAGAATGTTAATTCTCCCATCATACTCATCTCAAATTTTCTTTTCATTAGTTTCTCAAATCGCTTACACAACAATTCATTAGTAGAGCCAAAAATAATATCATCTACATATATTTGAACTAATAAAGTATGATCATGATATTTAGCAATGAATAGAGTTGTGTCAATCTTACCACGCTTGAAGCCTTTCTCTAAGAGAAATTTAGATAGAGTATCATATCATGCACGTGGAGCTTGTTTGAGTCCATATAAAGCTTTACGGAGTTTGTAGACATGATTTGGAAATTTGGGGTCTTCAAATCCGGGCGGTTGAGCAACAAAGACTGTTCTTGAAGTTCACCGTTGAGAATGCACTCTTCACATCCATTTGATATAACTTGAACTTTTGAAAGAGGCATAAGCTAAAAAATCCTTATAGCTTCAAGTCTTGCAACGGGGGCAAAAGTTTCATCATAATCAATGCCTCTTCTTGTCTGTATCCTTGTGCAACCAACCTAGCTTTGTTCCTTGTGATGCTTCCATTCTCATCCATCTTGTTTCGGAAACACCCACTTTGTACCAATCACTCCTTGATCTTGAGGCCTTGGAACTAAGGTCCAAACTTTGCATCTTTCAAATTGGTTGAGCTCTTCTTGCATAGCAACAACCCAACTTGAGTCTTGGAGTGCTTCATCAACTTTCTTGGGTTCAACTTGAGATATAAATGTGGTAAGTGCATCATAGTTTGATCTTCTTGTTCGAACACCAGAATGCAAATCACCAATGATATTCTGAATTGGTGATCTCTAACCTCACGAACTTCTTGAGGAATATCTTGTTGAGTTGATGGTGGTTGTAAATCTTCTAGTGGTACATCATTTGTGCCATCCAATCATAAGTAATTTGAGGGATAGGTTCTTCCACATTGATGGGTATTTCAACTTCAACTCCATTTGAGGTAGCAGCAGATGTGGTAGCTTCTGGTGCTTCATATGAGGTAGATGGAGGTGCAGTTGAGGTAGATGGGTTTCCTTGAGTTGATTGATTTTGAGGTTGAGTTGTACCAGTCTCATTTATCTCAACAAAATCATCAGCAACATTTGGAGCCATATGTGGCTCAAGGAGAGAATGTTCATCAAAAGTAACATGAAAGATTCAACTATCTTAAGAGTGGTTTTATTAAATACACGAAAAGCTTTTGAGTGTTTAGCATACCCAATAAATATACCTTCATCGGCCTTAGGAGCAAATTTGCCTCGATGTTCTTTACCATTGTAGAGTATGAAGCATTTGCATCCAAATATCTTGAAGTATGCTATGTTGGGGGTTCTTCCTCTCCAAAGTTCATAAGGAGTTTTGTTGTAGGTCTTGTTGATGAGGGATCTATTTTGAGTGAAGCATGCTGTGTTGACGGCTTCAGCCCAAAAGTATTGAGGTAATCATAGTCTTTCCAGCCTCTATCAACGTTCTATTCTTCCTTTCCACAACACCATTTTGTTGAGGAACTCCAGCAGCAGAGAAGTTGTGGTCAATACCATGGTCATCACAGTACTGAGCTACACCGTTGTTCTTGAATTCTGTACGTTGTCGGATCGAACACTAACGATGTCATCTTCTTTTGTGTTTGGAGCTGTCTAAAGAGTGCGGTCAAAATGTCATAGCAATCATCTTTGGAGCTCATCATCTCGACCCACGTATATCTTGAGTAGTCATCTACCACAACTAAGTATATCTATTTCCTCCAATACTTGCGGTAGTGTAACAGGTCCAAACAGGTCCATGTGAAGTAATTGCAAACATCTTGAAGTGAAGGGGTCGTCTTGCTGGAGAAAGACGATTTTGGTTGTTTGCTAGTTGACATGCTGTGCACTTCTCATCGTGGTGATCAGCTACTTTGGGTAGACCACGAACTAGATTTTTCTCTACCAATCTTGGAGAGATACTTGAAGTTTAAGTGACTTAGTCTTTTTGTTGCCATAGCAACTATTTTCACTAACATTCTTTGCTACAAAACAGAGATTAGAAGAAATGCATGATGAATAAAATCAACAATATAAACATTTTTCTTACGAATCCTTTGAGCAAAGTGACGCCGGATATGCCATCTTGATGAGAACAGAAATTTGAAGTGAAGTGGCATTGCAATCCTTTGTCACAGAACTGAGATATTGAGAGTAAATTGTGTTGTAGACCAAACAACTAGAGAGCTTCTTGGATGGTGATTTTTCCTTTACGAATGACTCCATATCCTACAGTCTTTCCTTTGTTATTATCTCGAAGGTTACTGATGGCCCTTTTTCTTCACGGACATCTTCCAACAAATTGATATCTCGGTATGTGCCTGAGCAGCCACTATCGAGATACCATAAACTTGATTTATCCTTGAAGTGTCCAGCCATTAAGCAGAGGACCTATAAAATAAAATTTAAGAACAAGGTCCCCATTTTATTCTTTTGGGTCCAAAGGGTTAGCAACTTTTAACAACCCACACTTGCCTCACACGGAACAATTGTGGAAGCCACCCAACTGAGGGTTAACAAACTTCGTTGTGGTTGAGCACAAATCGTTAACTGGTATGGAAGATCTCTCCTGAACAAAGTTCAATTTCTTGAACTTGACCGCATGACCCTTGTTTACGGTCGACATGCCGCGGAAGGCTACTCGACCGGGTCTTGAGGTTGATGCGCGGTCGTGTCCAGGTACCTTACCAGAGTATTCCTCTGAGGTAGAATCTTCCATGACTTTTTTCTTCAACTTTAAAGCCTTGCCAGTTTGATGCTTAGGGTAGACATAGTGGAAATCTAGTTCTTCTTTGGTTCTTGTCTTTTACCCTTAGATTCTTGATGTTTAACTTTTGACCCTTCAAAGTTGCTGGGTAAATTTCTCATCTCTTTCACAACAAGATGCACATTTAAAGTTGTCACTAGTTTGAATCCAAGCCTTCTTTATCACCACTAGACTTTTGGGATTCAAGTATTTGTTCCATAGTGACACGAGAATTGGTCCACTCATTTGTGATCCTTTTCAGGTCGTTTATCTCAGCGACCATTCTTCGTTTTTAAACTTAAATATGGCATTTTGTTCTTCTAAGAACGGTTTTTCGATCAGTAAGAGGAGTCATACTCTTGATCTGCACCTTAAGGAGGGTGAGTTCAGATTAATAGAGATTTCTCGTCTTAAGCTTAGGAAATTTCTTCAGTTGAAAGTGCTAAAGCTTCCTTCATGCCAGAGAATTTACTAATTACCTGTTCAGCTTTTGCAAACATCTTTTCTTGTTCATCGGGGGAAATGTCAAAATTTGACTTTAGGTGTGGTAGACAGAAACTTCTTTACTTTGGGGTTTAGTAGAGCCTTCTTTGCTGCACTCACATCACATCTTGAAAATAGAAGATCACCATTCTTTTGAACCGGAGTTAGGAATCCTTTTTCTGCAAGTTCATCGGCCGTTATAACTTATCCGTTTAGGTTTTGCATTTGGTGAGCGACGACTCTTTTATTATCCCATCCTCATCATCGGACTGAACGACCAAACAGATGTGACCTTCTTCGGAATCCTCATCGCTTTCATCAGAATCTGACTCTATCCAGGTAGCTAACTCTTTTGTGGTAGGATCCTCTTCAGCAACATCCCTTTTGCTTTGAGTATCTTGGATTGAAGTTGCTTTTCTTCTTCATATACTCATACTTGGGAATGGCATTCTGATGCGAAATGACGGGTTTCCTGCAATTAAAACAAACGAGATCCTCTTTCTTCTTTGAGAAGTTGGAGTATTCTTTCTTACTTGTTGAGTTGCTCCTTGAGAGCCTTGTTGGAGTTTTGCTGATGATCCGGGTCTTGCTGTCTTTCTGAACTTTTGGAATCTTTTCACGAACATAGCAAGTTATCATCATCCATATCTAATAAATCAGATGTGGAGATTTTGGATCTTCTTTCTCGACCACTTTCCTTGTGAGCAACTACGATAAGCTCTTTGTTTTTCCTTCCATTTCAGCAATGTTGTTAAGTTTGATATCAAAGACCTTGAGGTTTGGCATAGAGGCTTCTGAGAGAGACATGTCATCTAGTAGCTTGGTATCTTCAAAGAGTTTTTCCTTTGTGTTAGATATTGCGAACCAAGAGAGGCAAGAAAATTAACGTTGATTTCTTTCTGGTAAGCTTCTTTCCGAGTGCTGTATAAGTACTCACGATCTCACAATAACGATCATAAGTGGTCTTAGTGATTCACCGGGGATCTTAGCAAAGTTGTTGATCTTCTTTGAATTGCAAACTTTTTGCTTTCCTTGCAAGCTTGATCTCCTTCGATGTAATCTTCAATTGCATCCCAAAGTTCTTTTGCAGTAGAACATTCCATGATCTGTCGACGCTATGACGTACTCAAGGTACTTAGAAGTATGCTTTTTGCTTTCATATCCATTCCAACCCGTCTTTTCTCTTCATCGGTCCATTCAGCTTTTGGTTTCTTGATAGTCGGATTTGCACCATTGGTTTCTGGATCCGGATTACAGAGATGAAGCTTTGAATCAACACCTACTTTCTATGAAGAATAAATCCTAGACTTAGACCAGTGTATCCCTTTTGATTCAATCTAAGTGATTGATCAATTGGGGTGAGTGTGTGTGTAAGAATCTGAAGCTCTTTGAAATCTATATGATTTAGAGCCTAAAGAATCTTATGTGTTACAAGGCTTGAGATGACGTGAATGTTGCTGGATATCTTTGAAGGTTTGAAGGTGAGATCTTGAAGATTCAAAGGATTCTGGAAATCTTGAGTATGATCTTCAATCACCAAGTATTTCAACAGCAATTTCTCTCTTAGAATCTCTGCACAGTTCAATGAAGAACTTAAGGGCTATTTATAGCCTTGAATGAGAAAATAGCTGTTGGATTTACTTGGGCTCCAAGTTGAAGGACAATGAGCTGTTGAATTCTGATTGGAGCTCAATCTGAGTTTGTCCTTTTTGCAGATAAGAGGTGGTCCCACTTAGATGAATTCAAATTTGAATAACTTGGGATCCAAGTTCTGCAACGTTCTAAACTAACCATAGTTTGACCATGGTTAAGTTTTAACAAACTTGGGTTCTTGGACAACTTCATCATTTGCGGTCAAGGCCTCACGGTCGAGTGGCTTGCGGTCGAGGGGTCAGATGTGACCTGTTAAGATATGCCACAAAGATCACGGTCACTGACTTCCGGTCAAGTGATTCACGGTCAAGTGGTCTTCCACGGTCAGGTGGTCTACCACGGTCAAGTGAATTCACGGTCAAGGTCTTGACCACTAAAATTCCAGACTTAGAAAATTTTCAGCCTATCAATCTAAAGCCTATACTATCAAAGTGGACTATTCTAAAAATGAAGTTTAACACTTCTTACAATATATCATAAAGTCCACAAAAAGATAAAATTAGGTTATGGGATCAATCAAATCTAGGTAATAGGAGTGGTTTATAATAAGCATACCCAACAGTATGATTATATATTTTGAGATTGAGAATCATCAAAATACAATGATCAATGAAGCAAAATAATTCCAACGAAGAAATCATTTCTTCTTCAAGCCTTGGGTCTAGCAATCCAGATCAAGAAGGTGTTCTTGATATCCGTTCGACATGTGGATACCAATAGAGGGTGTTTGCGCTATCACCTCAAAGTCCGTGTTCGTGGATTCGATCTTCAAGGGTATGTTTCTTTAATCTTGTATTTAATTTAATCAACATGCACGGATCCGGGCTCATGGGTGTTTGATCTTATGTTTATTCCACTGCGCATGATGCATCAAAACCCAACAGTAAGGAGACAAAGAAAGTTTATTTACAAGAAAAGAAAAAAATATTTTGTCGTTTTTTTTTTTAGATTAGAAGGAAAAGAATATATACACTTGTGACGAAAAGATTTTTTTTAGTTCATGGGTGAACCATTTTAGCCATTGTGTGTTTGCAAAGCCAACCCAAAGATCAAGTCATGTTTGGTCGAAGTCCCGGTTTCCTCGGTTGAATTAGGGGTGGAAGTGGTTCGGTTTGAACCGCGGTTCGGGATCGAACCGAACCAAACCGTGTAGCTTGGTTCGGTTTTTTAACATGAACGGTTTAGCTCGGTCTGCAAAAATTAAACCACGTGGTTCGGTTTGGTTGGCGGTTTGATCCTTTAAACCAAACCGAACCAAACCGAGCCAAACCTTTACAAACCGAACCAGGGAGCTAAACCACTGAACCGACCATCAAACCATTATAAAGACCGTTCGATTCTGTTTCTTGTTCAAATCTACCATTGATTTTGTAAAACCCTACATTATCCCTCAATACTTCAAGCGCCTGTTTTAATTTCTATCACCACGGCTCAATTTTTCTCTCTCTCTCTATTCCCTCTACTCTCATACTCTCAATGGTCGACATACGAAGATCATTCCCTTCCCATCGTTCCTCCGTCTCTCATGTATGATTGTCTGCCTCTCCTTTTCTTGGACGTCTCCCACTTATGTCTCGATGTTTCCTTGATTTTTCGGCAAGTCAATTGAGATCTGAAGATCAACCATGAATGAAGATATAAAGATCCATATATGAGTGTATATATCCTTTCTCTTTCATCTAATTTATCAATTTTTTAAGTTATACATCGTTTGGTCTTAGATGATGTATGTGCTCTGGGTTAACTTAGTAAAATTTTGTGAATTTTTGTTAACTTGGTTCAAAGAAACATAACTAATATTAGTATATAATCCGGAGGTTTATATTGATTGATTGAGATTTTTCCAAACCGTGGTTCAAACCGAACCAAAACGAACTATGGCAGTTTAGCTCAGCTCGGTTTGGAACTTTGAATGGTTTAGCTCGGTTTGGGATTTCTCCAAACCGATACATAGTGGTTCAACCTCTAAATTTCCTCAAACCGAGCTAAACCAAACCACTTCCACCCCTAGGTTGAATTTTGTTGTCTTCGTGGTGCCCAACGAAGTGTGAATGCCAAGCCCCTAGAGATTTTGTCACGACCCGAAATCTAGGCTCTATTTTATTAGTAATTAAATGATTTTTATTTAATTATTTGCTTATTTATTTATTTAAATTATTATTTATTTAAATAATTATGTGTGCAATTTATGTGTTATAATAATTTATGCCTAGCATTTTGTTTGGGTCATTTGTGCTAGTATAGAAATGTTGGGTCTTAGTTGTTAGTGGGGAGTTTTGAGTTGGGTAGTATTAGAGGAGGGGTCTTTGTGTAAGTTTTTTTAATTTACTCCTACCCTCTCCCTACACCTCCTTCTCCCTCTTACACTCCATCTCCCTCACCCTACTCCACCCCATTTTCCAGCAAACTCACCCTCTCTCTCCTTGGCATTGGTAAGTTTTTCTTCCTCTTCCTTCTCTCTTCTTTTTCTCCATCTTCCTCTCATCTTCTCTCATTTCTTAAAACTTGAACATTGTTTAGATCGTCGATAGGATCGCGTAGAATAAAAAATATTCAAATTCCGTCAACTTTGAGAAAAATCAAGTAAGTTACTTTTCCCCCATTTTGATGCTAAAATGTTCATATCATGTTTATATGATGTTTGATGTGTTATATTTGAAGTTTGGTTGAGTTTAGAATTTATTTGAATTTATTTGAAGTTTTTGGGTAAAAATGGTGAAATCTTGAATGTGGGGATTTGGTGTTGTTTTGGATGATTAAAGGGTGTTATGTAGGTTCCCTTTAGGTTGGATGTTGTTTAGGATCTTTAGAAATGTATTGGGAAGCTTTGATTTTGATAACTTAAGTGAAGGATTGTGTTTTGGCCGAAAATGGCATTTACCCAGCTATGTTCTTGGCCAACCCGTAGACCAGGCACCCGCCCGCCTTGACCCGAGCGCCCGCCTGCCCCTTGTTTTCCAGCGACCCAAACCTACTGGCCAAACAGGCGCCCGCCTGCCTATGCCCAGGCGCCCGCCCGCCGCCTGCTTGGGAAATTGCCCTTTTTGCTTGTTTAACTAAATGGCTTAACTACTTTAGGTTTAATCCTTCTAATTAACTTAGGATAACATCGTGGAACACTATAGTAATTGGAATTGATTCTTATATGAATAAATATGATATGGAATTTATTTAAGTACCGTTTTGGGAATGTTGGTTCATCCTTGATGGGTTGTTTGGATTGGTTTACCTTTGTGGTAATTTAATTGGATTGGTTCCCTACTTTGGAACCTTAAGTTGTTCATTCATGCTAAATTATTATTACTTAGCATTTAATTGGAAGCCCAGCTGGCATATTTGTTGCATCGGGCGATGGGAAGGATTATAATGGCAAAGCCAAGTCCATTATAATGTTGACCATTGTTTTGCCCTTACTATACCCCCTTTTCCAGATTGGCCTTGGAAGAGATAAGTTAGCGTTCCTTTGTGAATGTATCTAGCTAACGGGCATGACTTTGTGTCATGGTCCTTGTCCTTTGTGACACTTTTATGGTTATTGGTTCCGGTACCGGGGTTTTCTCTTCGGCTTTCATGCTATTATGAAGATGATGATTGGTTGATTATTGAAGCTGCGCAGCGATCCTTTATTTGGATGTTCCGGTTTGGAAAACCTTGGCTATATCCTTTGTTATGTGTTTATTTCCGCTGCTATCTGTTATGTGATAAATGCTATGTGCTATGTGTTATGTGATATTTATTATTGCTTATTGCTTCTTGCATCATAGCATGTCATGTAGCTGCATTAGTAACTTATTGAGATTTATCTCACCCCCTTTTCTTTTATCTTTGTTTTTCCTTAACCCCCCCCCCCCAGGTGCTAAGGATTAGTCTCGCTGATCACGAGAAAGAGGACGTCGAGTGTGGATCCGTTCTTTTGGGGAAGGTTATTATAGGTTGGTTTACATTATGTAAATGTGTAACCATTTTGGGATAGTTGTACCAAACAATGACGTCACTAAGAATTGTACATTTGTATTTTGTTGGGCATAAACTTGTGGAAGTTTATGATAGTTGTATTTGGTTTTTATTAAACTTGGTTTTGTAAAACTTTGAATCATCACCCTTTTGGTATCAAATGAAATTTTTAACTTCAGTATTTCACAGTTTTGGTGTTAGAGTCGACGTCCAGATCGCGGTCTCGGGCCCGCGGGGTCCGGGGTCGCGACAGTTGGTATCAGAGCTATGGCATTAGCTCTAAGTATAAGTCTAGGTGGATTAGTATGACCTAGATGGGTAGTAGTGTACGGAGTGATTAACGGTTGATGTTTTATGCAGGTAATTGTTCTCAATGTCTGGAAGAAGAAACAGAGGAGGTACTAGTGGGGCACAGAATCAGAATGATACAAGGGAAGAAGCACGTGCCATGTTTCAAGGCATGTTTGAGGCGGCCATGAAGGCCATACATGATCAAGGTCCGAGGGTAGAGCAAGCACCACCCCGTTATGGATTGGAGCAATTTCTGAAGTTGAAACCGGTTGAATTCAATGGGGAGCCCGATGTTCGGAAAGATGAGTTGTGGATTGAGTCCATGGAGAAGATTTATGATGTATTTGGGTGTTCGGATGAGGACAAGGTCCGGTTCGCGGCTTACAAGCTTGTGGGAGCCGTTGAGCATTGGTGGAAAGGTGTTAAGGCTACTTGGGATGATACTCACACGGTGTATGCGTGGGAGTTGTTTGTGCGCAAATTCAAGGAACATTTCATTCCGGTTGTTGATCAAAACCGAAAGGAGATCGAGCTACTCAACTTGGAGCAAGGTGTGTTGTCTATAGCACAATACTCGGCTAAGTTCATAGAATTAGCCCGGTATTGCGACTATTTGGTGAGGACCGAGGAACAAAAGGCTATGAGATTCATTCGGGGATTGAAGACCTCCATTCGTACTCAACCGATTGCTCAACGTATTGTGACTTTCCAAGATGCGGTGGACCGAGCCTATTTGATAGAGCAAGATATTGGGGAACATAAGAGGAAGACCGAGGTGGCCAACCCGAGTAAGCAAGGAGCGCAGAGCAAGTCACAACCAAGGATCGAGAATCGAGGTAACTTTGGGGGACAATCTCAGTCCCGAGGGCAACCGATCCCAAGGAACCCGGGTACCACTTCCGGGAACCAAGGGAGCCAAATTAGGAAGCCTTGTACCTTTTGTCAGAAGGTAGGCCATTCGGAGGATAGGTGTTGGAAAAAGCAAGGCAAGTGTATCAATTGTGGTGAAATGGGGCACTTTGCGAGAGAGTGCACGAGGCACCGAGGACAGTCATCCGGGCCTGGGGTTGGTACTAATCAGGGTCAGAAAAGGGATGCCGCCGGGAAGCCCAAAGTTCAAGGGAAGGTTTATGCCATGAATCAACAACAAGCTACCGATGATCCGTCCGTTATTGGAGGTATTGTTTCTGTGTCTAATGTGAGCGCACGAGCGTTAGTAGATCCAGGATCATCTCATTCATACATTTCTGTGCAATTTGCTTCCATGTTAAATGCTGCATTCGAGTCTTTACCGTACGTGCTAGAGGTGTCGACCCCTATAGGAGAATGCTTGATTTCTGATCGAGTCTTTCGTGCTTGTGATGTGGTTATTTGTGGTCGAGTCCTTTGTGCGGATTTGGTAGTTCTTCCTATCCAAGACTTTGATGTCATTTTGGGTATGGATTGGTTGAGCAAGTTTCATGCTTCCGTTGATTGCCGTAATAAAACTGTTACTTTTTCTATTCCCGATGTGCCTAGATTTGTGTTTGAGGCTAGTCCTCTGAGTAGAAGGGTTCGCTTAATTTCTTTTATGAAAGCGAGAAAATTATTGCATAGTGGTTGTGAGGGGTATTTGGCTAGTGTTCTTGATACTAGGAAAGAATCCCCTAGTTTGGATAGTGTTCGGGTAGTTCGGGAATTTCCCGATGTTTTCTCTACCGAGTATGATATGCCTCCCGATCGTGAGATTGAGTTTTGTATAGACCTTTTGCCGGGTACGGCTCCAATTTCGAAAGCACCTTATAGGTTAGCTCCCGCAGAGTTGAAAGAGTTAAAGGTTCAATTGCAAGAGTTGCTTGATCGAGGGTTTATCCGCCCTAGTGTTTCCCCGTGGGGAGCACCAGTTTTATTTGTGCGGAAGAAAGATGGTTCGTTGAGATTGTGTATAGATTACAGAAAGTTGAATCAGGTTACAGTGAAGAACAAGTATCCTCTACCGCATATCGATGATTTGTTTGATCAGCTTCAAGGGTCCGTGGTTTTCTCTAAACTTGATTTGAGGAGTGGGTACCATCAGTTGAAGGTTCGATCGGAGGATATTCCGAAGACTGCTTTTCGCACTCGGTATGGTCATTATGAGTTCTTGGTTATGCCGTTTGGGTTGACAAACGCGCCGGCCGTGTTTATGGATTTGATGAACCGAGTTTTCCATCCTTATCTTGATTCGTTCGTGATAGTCTTCATCGACGACATTCTTGTTTATTCGAAATCTCGAGAGGAGCATGAACAACACTTGAGGACAGTTTTATCCGTTCTTGCGAGGGAGAAATTGTTTGCGAAGTTTAGTAAATGCGAATTTTGGCTCGAGAAGGTGTCATTTCTGGGTCATGTGATTTCTAAAGACGGGATTTCGGTGGATCCTTCAAAGATAGAGGCTATAGTGGATTGGAAGAAACCCGAATCAGTGACAGAGATTAGAAGCTTTCTGGGTTTAGCCGGTTATTACAGAAGGTTTATTGAAGGGTTTTCGAGGATTGCTACTCCGATGACTCAGTTGACCCGGAAGAATGTTCCGTTTGTGTGGACTGAGAAATGTGACAAGAGTTTCGAGGAATTGAAGGAGAGGTTGACTACCGCACCGATCTTGACTTTGCCTAATGGGAGCGATGGCCTAGTGATTTACAGTGATGCTTCGAAAGAGGGTTTGGGTTGTGTGTTGATGCAGAATGGGAAAGTAATTGCGTATGCTTCGAGGAAGTTGACCCCGAGTGAACAGAATTACCCGACTCATGATATGGAGTTAGCGGCTATTGTATTTGCGTTGCACAAGTGGAAGCACTATCTTTATGGAGCAAAGTTTGAGATTTTTACCGATCACAAGAGTTTGAAGTACCTTTTCTCCCAGAAAGAGTTGAACAACCGACAGCGCCGATGGATGGAATTGTTGAAGGATTATGATTGCACGATTTCTTATCATCCGGGGAAGGAGAATGTGGTAGCCGATGCGATTAGTAGAAAGTCTTATGTGGCTTCGATGATGGTCCGTGAATGGAAAATGCTTGAGGATGTTCGAGATTGGTCTCCTCGTGAATCGAGACATGGGGCTATTTTTGCGAATATTAGGGTGTCTCCGACCCTAATTCAGAGGATAAAGGAAGCTCAGAAAGAAGATCCCGAGTTGGTGAAGATAATGGGAAAATTGAAGGAAAAGAACTTCGAGGATTTTTCATTGAGCTCGAGTGGAGTTTTGACTTTCTGTGGTCGTTTGTGCGTGCCCGATGTTGGTGGAATAAAGAGACAAGTTTTAGATGAGGGTCACAAATCGAGGTATACTATTCATCCGGGCAGTACGAAGATGTATCAGGATTTGAAGCAACAATTTTGGTGGATTAATATGAAAAGGGAAATAGCCGAGTACGTTTCGAAGTGTTTAACTTGTCAGCAGGTCAAAGCCGAGCATCAGAGACCCGCGGGATTACTTCAGCCGTTAGAGATTCCCGAGTGGAAATGGGAGCATGTGACTATGGATTTCGTTACAGGACTGCCTCGTACCCGTAGGAAGTATGACAGTGTTTGGGTAATAGTGGATAGATTGACCAAGAGTGCCCATTTCTTGCCTATTGACATCAGATATTCGATGGAGAAGCTTGCGACTCTCTATATCGATGAGATTGTTGGATTGCATGGGGTTCCGGTTAGCATTGTGTCAGATCGAGACCCGAGGTTTACTTCTAGGTTCTGGAAGGCGTTTCAGGAAGCTTTGGGTACAGATTTGCGATTCAGTACAGCTTTTCATCCCCAGACCGACGGTCAATCCGAGAGGACCATTCAGATTTTGGAGGATATGTTATGAGCGTGTTCGATAGACTTTTCCAATTCTTGGGATTCGCACCTACCGTTAGTGGAATTCTCTTACAACAACAGTTATCAGGCTAGTATCGAGATGGCACCGTTTGAGGCCTTGTATGGAAGAAAGTGTAGATCGCCTATTTGTTGGGATGAGATTGGTGAAGCGAAGATCGTGGGTATTGATTTGCTTCAGGATTCAGTTGAAAAGGTTAGAGTTATCCGGGATAGATTGAAGACAGCCCAGAGTCGATATAAGAGCTACGCAGACAACCGAAGGCGAGATCTTAGTTTTCAGATTGGTGATTTGGTATTCTTGAAAGTATCTCCGAAGGTGGGTATTCGTAGGTTTGGAAAGAAAGGCAAATTGGCTCCGAGGTTTATTGACCCGTTTGAGATTTTGGGAAAGGTTGGACTTCTAGCGTATCGTCTTGCGTTACCGTCATCTTTGGACCGGTTGCACAACGTGTTCCACGTTTCTATGCTTCGGAAGTATGTTCATGATCCGTCTCACGTGTTACCGAGGGTACCGGAGGATATTGAGCCCGATATGTCTTATGAGGAACGACCGGTTCGGATCCTAGATTCTAAAGTTCAAGAGTTGAGGAACAAAAGCATCGCGTTGGTTAGAGTCCTTTGGAGGAATCATAATATCGAGGAGTCGACGTGGGAGCTCCGAGATGAGATCGAGGGGAAATTTCCGTGGCTTTTTGTTTAAGGTGAGTCTCGTTAAAATTCGGGTCGAATTTTCTTTAAGGGGGAGTGAATGTCACGACCCGAAATCTAGGCTCTATTTTATTAGTAATTAAATGATTTTTATTTAATTATTTGATTATTTATTTATTTAAATTATTATTTATTTAAATAATTATGTGTGCAATTTATGTGTTATAATAATTTATGCCTAGCATTTTGTTTGGGTCATTTGTGCTAGTATAGAAATGTTGGGTCTTAGTTGTTAGTGGGGAGTTTTGAGTTGGGTAGTATTAGAGGAGGGGTCTTTGTGTAAGTTTTTTTTAATTTACTCCTACCCTCTCCCTACACCTCATTCTCCCTCTTACACTCCATCTCCCTCACCCTACTCCACCCCATTTTCCAGCAAACTCACCCTCTCTCTCCTTGGCATTGGTAAGTTTTTCTTCCTCTTCCTTCTCTCTTCTTTTTCTCCATCTTCCTCTCATCTTCTCTCATTTCTTAAAACTTGAACATTGTTTAGATCGTCGATAGGATCGCGTAGAATCAAAAATATTCAAATTCCGTCAACTTTGATAAAAATCAAGTAAGTTACTTTTCCCCCATTTTGATGCTAAAATGTTCATATCATGTTTATATGATGTTTGATGTGTTATATTTGAAGTTTGGTTGAGTTTAGAATTTATTTGAATTTATTTGAAGTTTTTGGGTAAAAATGGTGAAATCTTGAATGTGGGGATTTGGTGTTGTTTTGGATGATTAAAGGTGTTATGTAGGTTCCCTTTAGGTTGGATGTTGTTTAGGAGCTTTAGAAATGTATTGGGAAGCTTTGATTTTGATAACTTAAGTGAAGGATTGTGTTTTGGCCGAAAATGGCATTTACCCAGCTATGTTCTTGGCCAACCCGTAGACCAGGCGCCCGCCGCCTTGACCCGAGCGCCCGCCTGCCCCTTGTTTTCCAGCGACCCAAACCTACTGGCCAAACAGGCGCCCGCCTGCCTATGCCCAGGCGCCCGCCCGCCGCCTGCTTGGGAAATTGCCCTTTTTGCTTGTTTAACTAAATGGCTTAACTACTTTAGGTTTAATCCTTCTAGTTAACTTAGGATAACATCGTGGAACACTATAGTAATTGGAATTGATTCTTATATGAATAAATATGATATGGAATTTATTTAAGTACCGTTTTGGGAATGTTGGTTCATCCTTGATGGGTTGTTTGGATTGGTTTACCTTTGTGGTAATTTAATTGGATTGGTTCCCTACTTTGGAACCTTAAGTTGTTCATTCATGCTAAATTATTATTACTTAGCATTTAATTGGAAGCCCAGCTGGCATATTTGTTGCATCGGGCGATGGGAAGGATTATAATGGCAAAGCCAAGTCCATTATAATGTTGACCATTGTTTTGCCCTTACTATACCCCCTTTTCCAGATTGGCCTTGGAAGAGATAAGTTAGCGTTCCTTTGTGAATGTATCTAGCTAACGGGCATGACTTTGTGTCATGGTCCTTGTCCTTTGTGACACTTTTATGGTTATTGGTTCCGGTACCGGGGTTTTCTCTTCGGCTTTCATGCTATTATGAAGATGTTGATTGGTTGATTATTGAAGCTGCGCAGCGATCCTTTATTTGGATGTTCCGGTTTGGAAAACCTTGGCTATATCCTTTGTTATGTGTTTATTTCCCCTGCTATCTGTTATGTGATAAATGCTATGTGCTATGTGTTATGTGATATTTATTATTGCTTATTGCTTCTTGCATCATAGCATGTCATGTAGCTGCATTAGTAACTTATTGAGATTTATCTCACCCCCTTTTCTTTTATCTTTGTTTTCCTTAACCCCCCCCCCCAGGTGCTAAGGATTAGTCTCGCTGATCACGAGAAAGAGGACGTCGAGTGTGGATCCGTTCTTTTGGGGAAGGTTATTATAGGTTGGTTTACATTATGTAAATGTGTAACCATTTTGGGATAGTTGTACCAAACAATGACGTCACTAAGAATTGTACATTTGTATTTTGTTGGGCATAAACTTGTGGAAGTTTATGATAGTTGTATTTGGTTTTTATTAAACTTGGTTTTGTAAAACTTTGAATCATCACCCTTTTGGTATCAAATGAAATTTTTAACTTCAGTATTTCACAGTTTTGGTGTTAGAGTCGACGTCCAGATCGCGGTCTCGGGCGCGCGGGGTCCGGGGTCGCGACAGATTTGTCGATTATGGGGTTCCGAAAAGACTTTTGATGCAGCGATACCAAGGGGTTGCTGATTGTAAAGCCCCTAGAATGCTTTTGATGCCAAACTTTGAGTGACTCGTGAAGCCCCAAGATAAATCAACTCTCAACCCATCCGAGTAGATTGCATTTGTAGTTGTTGTGACCGAGCCCCAAGGGAAGATCGTTGATGGTAAAGCTATTGGATGATCACTAATGCCAAGTCCCAAGAAACTTGCTGTTTCCGGTGACCGCGAGCTTCGAGAGAACCATAGAGTGTGAGGCATTCCAAGATATTTTTGATTTCGAGAGTCCGAAGAATTTGTATTTGCCATTGCGGTGCATGCGAGTGTTGGGGTGCAACCCAAAGTCCCACATCGGCAATTGAGAAAACAATTGCAAGGTATATAAGAGCACCCACCACTTCATTAGTATGAGGCCTTTTGGGGGATGCCCAAAAACAAATCCGTGCGGGCTTGGCCCAAAGCGGACAATATCATACTAATGTGGAGAGTAGTGGTGGTGGTTGCGGTCCCTACAAGTGGTATCAGAGCCATAGTTCGGATGGGCCGACCGGGTGGACCGTGTGTGTGCTTTATAGGGTGGGGTTCCCTTGTGTGGCATTTGCGAATGGAGTCTTGTAATCGAGGGCGATGGTGTTCGCAGGCGATTAGTTATCGAGGGCGATGGTGTTCGCGGGCAGTTGGTACAAGCTTTCGCTGGATATGGGCCAGAGGAAACACTACGGGCCATAGCGGTGTGGTCCTTGGTTTGAGGGGAGGATTGTTGGGGTGCAACCCAAAGTCCCACATCGGCAATTGAGGAAACAATTGCAAGGTATATAAGAGCACCCACCACTTTATTTGTATGAGGCCTTTCGGGGGATGCCCAAAAATAAATCCGTGCGGGCTTGGCCCAAAGCGGACAATATCATATTAATGTGGAGAGTAGTGGTGGTGGTCGCGTTCCCTATAGAGAGATGTAATTACGAGCCCCTTGAGCTTTTGATTGTGAAGCCCCTTAAAGATCATTGGTGTCAAGCCTCAAGGGATCGTTGATTATAAATCCTCATGATTGATCATAGCCCAAACTATCCAAGTGAGTTGCACTATTCTCGAGGTGGCCAAGAAGCATACAAAAGAGAGCCACGAGATGGTGGATTGTATAGGCCTTCGATGTAATCCCCGATAGACCCTTGAATCTGTTTGGTTTAGCGAAGCCCTAAGATTGTTTCTCGTTCAGACTACCCAATCGGATTGCATTGTTGTAACGTCGAAGCCCCTTGAAAGATCTTTGGTGTCAAACTGATTTGAGAAACTTCCAATGACTTTTCTAGGGCCGAGAAGTTCTGTCCACCACCGGGGAGGTAAAATGAATTGCATTCTCGTTGATGGAGTCCTTCAAGATCGAGCATAGCCCACAAACACAAAACTATTGCTAAAAAATCATTAATAATAACGGTGAAAAAAACGTGAAGATTTTGGGAGGGAGTATATGACTCTTGTAAGGTTCAAAAGTCAAGCCAATTCCCAAATAGTGCTTCGAAACTCTCCACAATTTCCAGCGGAAATAAGTAGGTTAGTTCTCTTCCAAGAATTGTTGCCTCACAAACGAGTAAACTGCTTTTCTGCCCCTCGTACTATGGCTCCAACATCAATTTGACACACGTACTGCTGAAAACAACAAATGTATGATGCGTACTATAGTTTATTAGCAAAATTAACCAAAATACTATTCAGTCGTTAAATTTTTTAACACACGTTATTTTTCTAACGAGCATTAATTTATTTTAACGGGTGTTAATAATTTAATGAGAATTAGAATTAAACTTTACAAATGCTAAGTTGGTACCACATATTATAAAAACTCAACCTTCCTTTCTCAAATCCGACATCCAAAACATCCAGAGCCATAATCAAAATCAAAACCCCAAAACTTTTCCTCAAATTTTACTTTTTTTGAAATCGAATCAATGGAGTCCGGAAAGACAAAGGGAGCCGTAGGAAGGAAAGGCGCCGGAGAAAGGAAGAAAGCGGTGACCAAGTCAACCAAGGCCGGCCTTCAGTTCCCCGTCGGTAGAATCGCTAGGTTGCTCAAGAAAGGCCGATATGCTCAGCGTACCGGCTCCGGCGCTCCTCTATACCTCGCCGCCGTTCTCGAATACCTACCTGCTGAGGTAACTTTCCGATTCACATCTCCATCTCTAACCTTCAGTTTGAGTTCATAAATTGTATGAATGATTATTAGTTGGAAGTTGGGGAAATCTGAATTAGGTATTGGAATTGGTCGGAAATGCTGCGAGGGACAACAAGAAGACATGGATAAACCCTAGACATGTGCAATTGGCAGTGAGAAATGATGAAGAATTGGGAAATTTCTTGCCGGAGTTACAATTGCAAGTGGAGGTAGAGCTTGCCGGTGATGGTTAAAATAAATTAATGCCCGTTAAAAAATATAACGCCAGTTAAAAATGCTAACGATTAAATAGTATTTTGGTTAATTTTGCAAATAAAACTTTAGTACGCATCATACATTTGTTGTTTCAGCAGTACGGATGTCAAATTGATGTTGGAGCCATAGTACGAGGGGCAGAAAAGCAGTTTACTCCCTCACAAACTATGCCTACAATTATTCCTGGTCGGTACTCTTGTTTCTTTCTTCTTTTTTGTTTTTAGGCTTTCCATCTTAGCTTACATTACTCCACTAAATAAATAATTAATGGCAAAAACTTATATAAGACAGTCTCACACATTAAAACAATAAAAAACAAATTGTCCAACGGTGACAGTTATACCGAGGAGTATTGTTTAAGAGTACGGATCGAGTTGAATGGAGTCTCTAAAATTAAGGACCTAACTTGAATTAAATACTGCACAGCTACAATCCACTAGAGCATTGACTTTGGAGTCGTGGACTTAGAGCATACCCAAATAGAGTTTTTTTGAGAGCTTTTTATTTTTGTGTGTGAAAGCTCCTTTTGGAGATTTTTATCATTGTGAAAAAATTGAAAGAACTTTTTATTAAAGAAACTCTTTTTAGATAGAGCTAATCTATAAGCATTTCCGTTACTCTTCACCCGTTCCACATATTAGGCATTAAATCTTAAAAGCTCTACAATTGTGAAAGAAGGTTTGAGTTTTTTATTTGTTGACTTGGCATGTAAAGACTACACAAAAAAAACTTTAAAGAGATCAACCATTGTGGATGCTACTCCCTCCGTCACAGACCATGTTTCTTACTTTCATTTTTGGTTGCTTTATTACCTAAAATGGACAATGAGATTCACTTGTCATTTTCAGAACAAAAACTTTCTACCCACTTTCTCTCTCCTAATTTCTCTCTCCTAATTTCACCCTTGTGGTGGGGACCCTTCCCCGGACCCTCGCTATGCGGGGAGTATTTATATACTCCCTTCATCCCATTTAAAATTGCAAAAAAAATAAGAACCTTAGTCCGGTACGGAGGGAGTATTTATATACTCCCTTCATCCCATTTGAAATTGAAAAAAAATGTCATGGCACAAGAATTAAGGGAAAAGTGAAAAAATGTGATGTATTGTGAGTGTAGATAGTTGGGTAGGAGAAGGAAAGTGAGGTAGAGAATAATATGTGAGTTAGTTGATGTGAGCATGACAAGTAGGTCCCACTAATTGAAATTATTAAAAAGCTTCCTATTTTTGAATTTTGCAATTTTTATGAGACATCAAAAATGTCAAATTTTGCAATTTGAAATGGGACGGAGGAGTCCCGTGGCTCCACGATCTGAATCATGAATTATCCTCTTATCTGCCAACTGCTTCCCTGTACAGCTTCCTTTTATTACCATCTTCGGTCTTCACCTTCCACAATGACATTGCATTTATTCAGCTTTCTCGCCATGCAATGCACGACCCTCCATATTTATACCCTTGCCATAACCCTCAGCCATTCACTACCATTTCTTCTCCACACACACACTGACACACACATGGAGTACTCTAAACTCAGACATGACTACTCTCTTTTATTAAAACACTTGCTCTGGTTCTTTACAATCTTCTCTGTCTTCCTCGTCTGCTCCATGGAAGCTCTCTTTATCCTTTATAAACAAGAATCCACTTTCCATGTTCTCTCACTGTCTTTATGTTTACTCCTCGTATGTTTCTTGAAATCCTGCCTCTCAACGTCTTCTTTGCCAGTCTACCTGGTTGACTTCTCATGTCTAAAGCCCCCATCTTTTTGCAGGGTACCCTTCTCGTCTTTCCTCGAACATTCCCAAATCAACCATTCCTTGGATCAAGAAACTGTCTCCTTCTTGTCCAAACTCTTGTCTTCTTCAGGTCAAGGCCAAGAAACATGCGTTCCTCTGCTCTACACTACATCCCATCAAGATCAACCCATGAAGAAGCCATTAAAGAAGCCCACATGGTTCTCTTCCCTGTCTTTGAAGACCTCTTATCCAAAACAAATCTCTCTCCTGTTGACATTGACATCCTCATTGTCAACTGCAGTGGCTTTTGTCCCTCTCCATCTTTGTCCTCCATCATCGTCAACAAGTACTCATTGAGAGAAGACGTGAAGAGCTATACCATAAGCGGTATGGGGTGCAGCGCTAGCGCATTAGCCATTGATATGGCTCAAAATCTCTTAAAGGTTCATCAGAGCTCTAACGCAGTTATTCTTAGTACAGAAATTTTGTCGAACGGGTGGTATGCAGGAAAAGAACGGACCATGATGGTTCTCAACTGTCTCTTCCGCATGGGCAGTGCAGCAATTCTAGTCACCAACAAAACAGAAGCCAAATATACATCAAAATATAAGCTTCTTTGTTCTTTAAGAACCCACACAGCTTTCGAAGACAATGCTTATCTAGCCGCTCAACGAGAAGAGGACTCCGATGGGATCACCGGGTTTACTCTGAAAAGGAACTTATTACAATACGTCGGAGAAACCCTCCGGTCGAATATAACCATTATGGGTTCTTACCTACTTCCGGTAACGGATAAAATCCAGTACATATTTTCCATAACTAAAAAGAGATTTATCGACAAATCGACGGAAATTTACGTGCCGAGATTTACTAGAGTGGTGCAGCATTTTTGCTTGCCGGCATCGGGGAAGGCGTTAATAAGGGAGATGGGAAAAGGGTTGAAGCTAGGAGAGAAAGAAATGGAGCCGGCATTGATGACATTGCATAGGTTTGGGAATCAATCTTCTTCTTCGTTGTGGTATGAATTGGCGCACATGGAGGCCAAGGAGCGAGTGAAGGAAGGTGATAAGGTGTGGCAGATTGGGTTAGGCAGTGGGCTAAAGTGTACTAGTTTGGTTTGGGAGTGTGTTAGGCCAATTGTTGGAGAGGCGAAGAAGGGCCCATGGGCCGATTGCATAGGTAGTTATCCTGGCTTATCAACAACATGTGCTGACTGCTGAATCTGATCAATTCCATGCGCCAACAACACCCTATTTCAATTAACTGAAATTGAAACAGGCTGATAAGCTGTAGCTCAGTTGGCATAGGTTCCATTTTAAAACTTTTTCTTTGCACTTTCCCACATTATATAGTCGTTCCCGCAATAACTAGTGACATATTTTCTTTTTAAATCCGTTCCAAAATACACTTTTTATGTATCAAAAAGTTAGTCTTTATTTTTTTCACAGTTACACTTTAAGCAATAATTTAAGTTACATTAAATATCTAAATGAAAATTTATAATTTGTTATTGATACACCATTAATTACTATCAATACCAATTTTTAGATTGTAAAAGTAACTTAAATTATTGCTCGAAATTCATCTGTACTAACAAAAAGGAGTACATTTTGGAGGAAAATAGCTCCTCCATAAGTTATAAAAAAAAATCTTGTTTTTAAACCTTAAACCCTAAATCCTAAACTTTGAACCCTAAACCTTAAACGCCCTAAAACAACCTTCAACTCTAAACGTTAAACCCTAAACCCTACAAAAACAACTTTAAATCCTATAAAACAACATTAAACCCTAAACTTTAAACCTTAAACCCTATAAAAAAACATGATTTTTTATAACTTATGCAGGAACTAATTTTTCCCAATTTTTTTTTTTTTTTTTTAAAAGGAGATTTACTTTTTGTGACAGAGAGGGAGAGAGTAACAAACTTGGAAGAGATAGCCACCAGATATGTTGTTTAGGCCAATGTTTTACAGAGTTATGGGCCGTTATAGAGATCTGAAGGGTAACACCTTGGTGTTGGCATATGGGTTTTAATGATTGGTTGAGGTGAGGGTTTACAATTAGATCATCAACTATCAATTGTGTTGAGTATGGATGAGCAAAAGTATTAGGAACCCAGTCAATCGGCCCATTTTGGCAGAGACCGGAAACTCGCAATCAGAAGAAGAGAAAAGAAGGGGAGAGGAGGGCTGGGGCCTATACCAATAAAGGCTATACTCTCTTATCCCATTTTAAGCTCACCTTTTATCTAAATGGGTATCCCGTTAAAATCTTCATTTTTTTTAGTGTAGGCCCCACATGTCATACTCACTTCTTTCTCTCACATACTTAAATTATGGGGCTCACTTGTCATACCCACTAATTTTTCCCTATCACATACTCCGTCCCATTTAAAGCTTCACCTTTTACTCAAATGGATGTCCCGTTAAATCAAAGCTTCATCCTTTCCTAAAATGGTAAGAAATGTAGGCCCCACTCACTTCTTCCTCTCACATGCTTAAATTATGGGGCCCACTTGTCATACCCACTAACTTTTCCCTCTCACATATTTAAATTGTAGGTCTCACTTGTCATACCCACTAACTTCTTCCCTCTCACAACCCTTCTTACACTCATCACTTTCTTTAATTTGTGTGCCATCACTAAAATGGAGAAGTTTCAAATGCGACGGAGGGAGTATTTAAATTGTAAACCCCAATTGTCATACTCACTAACTTATTCTCTCTCACAACCATTCTTACAATCATCACTTTCTTTAATTTGTTTATCTTCACCAAAATGGTGAAGCTTCAAATGCACAACCATTCTTACAATCATCACCTTCTTTACTTACAATCATCACTTTCTTTAATTTGTGTATCTTCACTAAAATGGTGAAGCTTCAAATGGGACGGAAGGAGTATTTGCAATGGCTTTATTGCTAAAGGCCTAAAGTGACTCTAGTATTATAATAATACTTTTATCTGCATATTGTTAAAGCGCTAAATGTATGATCGCAACAGATCTTTGGAAAAACGCGTTTTTTCAAACGCTTAGGAAAAACTTGTTTTTTTAAAAAAATGCAGTGGTACTTTTGTAAATAATCAGAACTTCTCAACGGTTCTGGGTATAATTATAAAACCTTCTGGATATGATATTGATAGCCAGAACCTTTGAAAGTGATAGTCAAAACCTTTGAAAGTGATAGCCAGAAGGGTTCTGGATATCAATATAAAGCCTTCTGGATATGAGATTGATAGCCACAATATTTGAAAGTGATAGCCAGAAGGGTCCTGGATATCAATATAAAGTCTTTTGGATATCAATATAAAGCCTTCTGGATACGAGATTGATAGCCAAAACCTTTGAAAGTGATAGTCAGAAGTTTCTTTCTGATTTTTTTTAGAGGAACAGAAGTTTTAATAGATAGCCAGTGACAATGTTTAGGATGTCCAGTTGCTATGTTACAAATGTCCAGTTAGTGTGTTGAGGACTGCCAGATGATTTTGAAAAACACATTTTTCCTAACCTTTAGGGAAAACGCGTTTTACAAGAGACCAACTCATGTATGATACGTACGATGGTTTTATTAGCAAAATTAACCAAAGTACTATTCATCAATTTTTTCCAACTGACATTAGTATTTGTAACATTCATTAAATTATTTTAAAAACTGTTAAAAATCTTAACAAAAAGTGTAATTAAATTTTCACATATGATCCCAATATGACTTTAACTCTCATAATTAGAAAAAAAAGTCTACAAAATTATTTTCTATACAATTATTTAAATCTTTCTTCATAACACTTATATTAATGATTAAGATTGTCTCTTCCACTTTCCTCTTCATTCTTCAAATATTTATATTCTAACACCACCAACATTAATAACGCCACCACCACCACCATTGACAACGTCATCACCGAACCATCACCATTACCACTGCTACCACCACCATTCCACCGCCATTAAACTATAAACACAAAAAGAGCATTAAAGCTCAATCAACACCAACTGCACAAGATTATTAAACCCAAATTTGGTAAAAAGAAAGAAAAAGATACAAAAAAAAAAAAAAATTCCAAATTTAAAAGTTTCTAAACCCAGACCTGGTACAACATTTCATTTCATGGGAATCGTCAAATCTCCCAAATTCTCCCAATTATGAAACCCTAGATTTCAAAATTGAAACAACTGGATTCACACAGAGACACGCTGAAGAGAGAAAGAGGGCATTGGAATATGGGTGCGGTGATGGTGGTGGAGGGGCAGCCATTTCGCCGATGAAGGAGAACACGGAGGGGGTGTGTTTTGGGAAGATGGAGGAGGCTAGGTTGAGGGTTGTAAGGACGAAGATGATGGGTTCTAAAGTTAAAGTTTACATTTTTAATTTAAACCCTCAACTTTTCAGATTTACTTTTTCTTTAAATTATGAGGCTTAAAGTTACATTAAGGTCAGATTTGAAAAGTTAACTTTTTGTTAAGTTACCTAACGATCGTTAAAATAATATAAAAACCGTCAGAATATATATATATATATATATATATATATATATATATAGGGTCGGTTTCCTGTGAGAACCTAAATATCGTGAGAATCGTGAGAACTTAGATACATTAGGTAAAAAACTAATATATCAAATGGTTCACTTGGATACATCATTGGATACATTACATGGATACATTAGGTAAAAATTAATGTATCCAATGTGCACTTGGATACATAATTGGATACACTTCTCACGGTTCTCACGATATTTAGGTTCTCACAGAAGAACGACCCTATATATATATATATATATATATATATATATAGGGTCGTTCTTCTGTGAGAACATAAATATCGTGAGAACTGTGAGAACGTGGATACATTAGGTAAAAAAACTAATGTATCCAATGGTTCACTTGGATACATCATTGAATACATTACTTGACTTGGATACATTACTTGGATACATTAGATAAAAACTAATGTATCCAATGTGCACTTGGATACATCATTGGATACATTAAGTTTTCACGGTTCTCACGATATTTATGTTCTCATTTGAGCACCTACCTATATATAGGGTCGTGCTCTTGTGAGAACCTAAATATCGTGAGAACCATGAGAACTTGGATACATTAGGTAAAAAACTAAGTACTGCCTAAATATAACATTTATATTTTAGGGTTGTCTTAATAGGGTTGAAAGCAGGTCTCGCTAAATATAACATTTCTCTCTCCTAAGTAAGAAGTGAAAAGCTGTCGTGAGTGTGAAAGCAGGTCTCGCTAAATATAACATTTCTATTTTAGGGTTGTCTTATTACAAATGAGACACCCAAAACAGAAATTTTTCATTATTCAAGTGGGATGGAGAGAGTATACAGTATGGGAGTTGAACTTGGTACGTTCTAGTTAAAATGCCACGCATTGCTCTTGTTGGGTATGCTTATTATTAACCACTCCTATTACCTAAATTTGATTGATCCCATAACCTAATTTTATCTTTTGTGGACTTTAGGATATATTGTAAGAAGTGTTAAACTTTATTTTTAGAATAGTCCATTTTGATAGTATAGGCTTTAGTTTGATAGGTCTAAAAATTTCTAAGTATGGAAATTTAGTGGTCAAAGTCCTTGACCGTGAACTCCCTGACCGTGGTAGATCACTTAACCGTGGAAGAACACTTGACCGGGAATCTCTCGACCGTGAGGTCTTTACCGCAAGTAAAGAAGGTACCCAAGAAACCCAAGTTTGTTCAAACTTAACCATGGTCAAACTATGGTTAGTTTAGAACGTTGCAGAACTTAGACCCCAAGTAATTCAATTTTGAATTCATCTAAGTGGGACCACCTCTTCTCTGCAAAAAGGACAAACTCAGAATGAGCTCCAATTAGAATTCAACAGCTCATTGTCCTTCAACTTGGAGCCCAAGCAATTCCAACAGCTATTTTCTCATTCAAGGCTATAAATAGCCCTTAAGTTCTTCATTAAATATTGTTGAGATTCAAAGAGAGAAATTGCTGTTGAAATACTTGGTGATTGAAGATCATAACTCAAGATTTCCAGAATCCTTTGAATCTTCAAGAACTCACCTTAAAAGATCTCCAGCAACATTCAAGTCATCTCAAGCCTTGCAACACACAAGATTCTTTAAGCTCTAAATCATATAGATTTCAAAGAGCTTCAGATTCTTACACACACACTCACCCCAATTGATCAATCACATAGATTGCATCAAAAGGGATACACTGGTCTAAGTCTAGGATTTATTCTTCATAGAAAGTAGGTGTTGATTCAATACTTCATCTCTGTAATCTGTACATTCAAGAATCAATATATCCTCCATTCAAAATCCAAGACTGACCATCTAGGTAAAAGGACTTAGATCTTTTAACAGATCGAACATTTCCAATTACTTGTGTCATTTACTTACCATTCTTTACATTCTACAATTTACTTTCAAGTATTGTTCATCTTGTTCTTTATTGTTCATATTAATCTTGTTTGTCGTTTAGTGTTTTGATCTTTCAGATTCAAGAACTGTTGTGAATTGTGTTTGTTTGTTCTCCACATTGCCTTAGCTAATATCTGACTAACTTATCATTTGCCAAAACTTCTAAGACAACAACTTTAAAACTCAACCATATCTTGACCGTAAATCTCTTGACCGCACCTTACCCTCGACCGTACTCACTCGACCGCAATTTGGTTGACTGTGAGTGCTGATATTCTTCTACTTAGAGATTTTAGTCAAAACCAACTCTACTTCATTTCTATCGAAAACTTCCGTTGTGCATATTACACCTTGACCGTGTGGTTTTTACTTGACCGCAAACTCAAGATTGTAAGCACTTGGTTGAATTTTGAAAAATGGTTGAAATTTTAAATAGGCTATTCACCCCCCCCCTCTAGCCTCTTTTCATACCCCTGTTGTGTCTTTGGGACCAACAAGTGGTACCAGAGCAAACACCTTCATAAAACTTCTGTTTTTCAAGCTTAACAGCTTGGGTGCCGATTCAAAATGGCAAGTCAGAAAACTATGGCAACGGTTAACATCACTCACGTTCCAGCGTTCGACGAAGATAACTTTGACGAATGGAAGCACAGCATTCTAACTCAGTTCTACTCCATGGACGAGCAACTTGGTGATTGTCTTACCATTGGACCATACTTCCCAATGAAAGCTAATCTGAATCCAGAAACCAATGCAGACATACCATCAATCAAGAAACCAAAAGCTGAATGGACCGATGAAGAGAAAAGACTGGTTGGAATGGATGTGAAAGCAAAGAGCATACTCCTAAGTACTTTAAGTACATCTCAGCGTCGACAAATCATGGAATGTGCTACTGCAAAAGAAATTTGGGATGCAATTGAAGATTACATCGAAGGAGATCAAGCTTGTAAGGAAAGCAAAAAGTTTGCTATTCAAAGAAGATTCAACAACTTTGCTAAGATCCCCGGTGAATCACTTAGAGCCACTTATGATCGTTATTGTGAGATCGCGAGTACATACACCGCACTTGGAAAGAAGCTTACCAAGAAAGAAATCAATGTTAATTTTCTAGCCGCTTTTGGTTCTCAATATCTTCACAAAGGAAACACTCTTGAAGATACCAAGTTACTAGATGATATGTCACTCAGAAGCCTCTATGCCAACCTCAAAGTTTTTGATATCAAGCTCCACAACATTGAAGAAATGGAGGGAAAGACTAAAAGCTTATCGTTGGTCGCACAAAAGGAAGAAGTGATCGAAGAAGAAGATCAAAAAATCTCCACATCTGAGTTACTAGACATGGACGATGATGTAGACACCCCGCCTTGGACCTCTCACCCCGATTGCATACAAAGTATTTTTATTTAACTTATTTTTGTTGATTTCTGTTACTTCGGTTAAGTTCCTAACTGATTCCGTTAGTTTTGGACTAAACTGCATAACAGAGTTAACTTTTAGGGTCATTCTGTCATTCTGTCATTTTTCACCCGCGGGCGCTTCCGGCACTGCCAGTGAGCCGCGCGCACGTCCCGCCCAAAAAGCCGGACCCGCGCGCTTCCCACTTTGGCAGTAACGGATTGCACCTTATTTCCCTCCCTTTTCTTATTTACAAACATCTTTTCTTGATCACAAAAACCATCTTTTTACATCCACATTCATCCCCCCTTTTCTCATTAACTCCCAATCCCAAATTCTAAGCCTTTTCCTAAAAACTAATATTTCTTTCATTTATTATTTGATTTCTTTTATTTCTTTTATTTTTCTTTTATTCATTTATCTTATTTGTGATTGGCCCATTCCATTTCACATGGATGACCAATTTCCCTCCATCATTTCCCTCTCTTTTTTACCTATAAAAACCATCATCTTCTACCTTAGAAAGGGACTCCAACCTTGATTCACCAACTACATTATACACAAATTCTCCCAACAAGAGTTTTTAGTAATAAAACTCTACACAAATTGTTCTACAACAATTTCATTACAACAACAACACTTTCAAGTCAAGGTTCCAAGTCCTCTTTCTCAAGGTACAACTCCATTTTCTTCCTTTGTTTTTTTCTTCTTGATGTATGCAATCCCCATTAATGGGACATGACCAACATGACTACTTCACATATTGAAGTTAGTTAAGGTTATCTCCCTACATTTTAATCTTAACTTTAATTCACCATGTTAATTTCTCTTCATCTCTTAATGTAATTCTTTAACATTACTTGTTACATGTAATCTTTATCATTAAATAAATAAAACAATTCTATTTTATTTCCCCTTTATTTCCCCTTTTCTTCTCATCACAATTGTTAGCACATTTCTATTTAATTAATTGAAGGACATGTAAATATTAGAACACCAATAGTAGCAAGACCCGCGTAAGCGGGGCGGAGTGGGTGTTTAAGTACTTCCCACTCCGTCACCTAACCCCCGAACCCTTCTCTCCCGAATCTTTGGGTTTGTACATAAACTAGGTTATTTCTAGGTTTTTCTTATTTTCCTTTAAAAACATAGGTGGCGACTCTAAACAATCTAAAACAAGTTAGACATCCTAGGATAATTCACCGCTCTAGCCAAGTTGTGGTTTCCCGGGGTATCTACAGTGGCGACTCTGCTGGGGATGTTAGAGGGTTAAACTTGCGTTTTCATTTTTTTTGGTGTTCTAATTTCTGTTTCTGGGCATTCTGGTAAAAAGGGTAGGAAGCGCGCGCCTCCGGCCTTCTTGGCCTAACGCGCGCGCGTCCGACCCTTATTATCAGAATCGTCCGCCTTCCTTCTTGTCCTTCAATTTCATATTTCTGTGCTAACAAATCCTGCAGGGGAAAGTTTTCTTAATTAAGGGTCAAGGCAATCCCTTGAACCCACTGATTTGCAGGTTCTCACCCAGAAGCGGGCGCCTCTGCCCTTCTTCCTCTCACGCGCGCGCCTTCCGCATAGGCAACCCAATGCGCGCGCTTCTGGGCGCATTCCCGGAACAGAACATTGCACAGAAACAGAACAGAATGACAGTGTGTGGGCACCAGGCCTGCATACAATTTCTTTTACTTTCTGTTTATTTTTATCGGTCACACGGGTGATTCGAAAGTTGTAAATTACGTGCTTATTTGTTTTTTTTATTTCCTTTGAAGAAAAATAAATAAATATTTTGTCACTTGTTAGACCTCACACTACATGCACATATTCCTATCAACTGCTCACAATCGAGTCGCACAAGTCCAACCCCAAACCCGTCGAGGCCCGTCCTATGAAGTTTCAAGCTCCACCCGACCTTGACTCTTCCGAAGCGGTAAACCTCAGCCCGTGGCGTAGTTCACGACTACATGACGGGGGTGACCTTTAAGCCTCATATTCAAGCCGAGCACAAACCACACAATTCTAGTTTAGGGTCTAACACTCCGTGACTCAAGTCGGTTTTCATGTACCGAGATTTCCCTAAACTAATGTCTTTAAATCATACATGCCAACTTATTGAAATGGACGAAATAAAAACTCCGTCCCCAAAAGCGGCTATCTTGGATGAAAATAAAAAATCCGTCCCCGCATGTATGATTTACTACATTAATTTAGTTTAATCCCGTCGCATGTAGGTATCACAAGCGTGGTGGAATCCGATGAGTATATGGGACCGCGAGAAGGTCTATATACTTGTGTGACGATTCCACTATTTTTTCTAGAAACCCCAAAAAGGACTCCGTCCTTCCGACATTGTAAATAAAAAAAAAAAAAAAAAAAGTCATTTTTCTTTATGTGGTTGAGTCTTTTCTTGTTTGTGGGTGAAATCATTTTACTCAAAAGGTGTTTGTGGGGCCATCCTAAGATCGACCGTGTTCTCTCAATAGGTCCAATGGCTTCAAACGGCAACGACAACGGCATTCCCGTGTCCAACGAAGGGTTATTCCGCATGGTGGAAGCATTGAAAGGGCAAGTTGATACACTAGCCTAGAATATCCGCCGCGAGGATGATTTATGGCGAGCCCGTTACGAGAATGTGAAAATGGCCCACAAGAAAGAAGTTGCTAAACTCAAGAACCAATTGAAAGGGCTCACGGGTGAAAGAAAGGTCCAAAGCATTGATACCGGTTTGGTCAACACTCTCATGTCCTACATTGACCAAAGGCTTAGTGGGTTAAATTTGCACAAGGGCCCAAACACCGATCCTCATCAAGCTTCTCTCCTCATGAACACAATGGAGGCTCTTCCCGAAAAGTTCAAGATGCCCGATATTGGCAAGTTCAACGGCAACTCTTGCCCCAACGCTCATGTCGACTCCTACATTTGGGCCATGCTACCAAAGAAAGTGTCTCCTCAAATAATGGCACAATGCTTCCCGCTTACTCTCGAGGGGGTCGCAAAAGATTGGTATATGGGTCTTCCAGTTTCCACCCGCCTCAATTGGGATGCCGCTATGCTTGCCTTCAAGTCACAATATCAAGGCAACTCCATATTCCGCCCCACCAAGAAGGAATTGGAGAGCACCGTGCAAATGGGTAATGAATCATTTGGGGACTTCTATTGTCGTTGGAATGACAAGCTAGCCGAGATGGTTGATAGGCCTTCCAATAAGGAACAAATGGACATCTTCTTGAAGTGTTTGAAAATGGACTACCGCACTCATCTTAGTGGGGCTTTTCACTCCGATTTTTCAAGCATGTATGATGCGGGGGTTAGAATTGACTATTTGCTCCGAGAAGTGGCCGAGTCCTCCTATGACACAATCTTCAACGACAAAGGGTTCCCAAACAATGACATGGAAGAATGTAGTGACATGGAAGACTACAACGACAATGAGCACTACAACGACATGGGGGATGACGAAAACAATCTCCGTTTCTCTTTCTCTACCTAGAGATAGGATAAAAAAAAAGGAGTCAAAGTCCTCTTAAGTGTGCATTAAGTTTTCTTTGTCCAATTAATGTGAAATTTTGAGTCAAGTCTCATCATCAAATAAAAAAGTCGTTCTTGTCCTCATACACTCTTCCAAGTTGTTCAATCTAATTCTTGGCAAAATGATGAATAGATGTCTAAACGAGTTTTGGAATGAAGACCATCACTTGAACGCCTAGGGGCTAAACATTGTGACGAAGGCAACATCATCAACGACGAAGACAAAGCCAAGACATCAAAGGTGAAGCAACAACCATGGAGAAAAATCAAGCAATGTTCAAAAAAAAAAAAAAATGCTCGCTAGGTTGAACTCTTCAAATCAACCTAGGCAAAAGTTAGAGTACAAAAAAAAAAAAAAAAAAAAAAAAAAAAATCCCCCTCAATCAAAGAAGTTCACATCAAGATCAACATCATTCCATCCACCAAAGGAGGACGAAGCTACACGACGAAGCAACAATTCCATCCCGAAGAATGGAGAATTCACAAGAACTACGGTGACCTGAGCCTCTACACTGGAGGAACGTAGGCAACCTACGGGTCCGGTCTCATGCAAGAAAGAAGATATGTTTAGCCCTAGCGCGTTATGGTGATTGGCCTTCATCTCGAACTTGTCAAGACATCTTTGTACGATTCATTTGCCAATGAATTAATCACCAAAAGGATTGAACAACTTTCTTAGATTTGGAATCATTTCGCACTCCTTGTCGAGTCTAGGGACTTCTATTCTTTCTGCATACTCCCAATTTCTTGCAATCAAATTGGGGTTTTCCTTCTCTTCTCTCTTAATGACTTACTTGCCTTCGCGAGTCATTCAATTCAATAAAAAATACATGTCAATACTAGGGACACTTCCCTAGTCAAGTCAATGTCACTCATCATTAGTGACAAAAGGTCTCCACCGCAAAATCACATGTCTTATCTCCTCAGCTAGAGTCAATGCACACTTCCTCATCAATTGAGTCAAAAAAAAATAAAAATGATGAAGACGCAAAAGAGATGCCCGCTAGATTGAAAACCCGAAAGGGCGGTCTAGGCAAAAAACAGGGTGCGTCATAAAAAAAAATAAGAGAGAGAGAGAGAAGGGAAAGAGAAATGGAGATCCCCGGCCTCTAAAGAAGACAAGTTCTACATTGAATCTCCTCAGCAAGTCAATTCCCCACCGAGTCAACTTTGGGATTGCAAAAGGCTCGACAAGATATAGCACCATCAAAGGTTGTCTTGGGATATCGGCATCATTCTCCAGCAGTGTGCATTTTTGGGCCCGTGGTAACCAAGATCCATCCGAGAACAAGCCCATCATAAAAGGGCACGAGGTTGCACAAATAATCCCTAGCTAGTCAATTGGCTTGGGCAACAAATAGCAACAACATGTGTCCTAGTTTTCAAAGCTTCTTCAAGTATGTGCTTCTAAAGTACGCCGAAAGGATCCCGAGAAATGGAGTAGCTCTTGCCATATCCTCTCATGTTTATTCCCTCACACGAGGACGAGTCACTCTTGCTTTGCTCAATATATGGTGACGCCCTAGGGGCTATGTGACTCAAGAACAAGGGATTCTTTTGCTTCATTTGGCAACCAATACGCCCTAGGGGCTATGCTCAAGAATGATGTGTGAAACTATCCTCAAAGTCCCTCAAAAGGGATGTCAAAAAGCCCTCTTGTCATGTGTGCCCGTGCTCGTTTCCCCAATCAAGGGTGGACCTTTCTCGAAATCAATGATGGCACTCTAGGGGATACGGTCAAGTCTTAAAGGCTCCCTCGGCAAAGAGCAATTAACTCCCCAGCAGTATCCCCAGCCAAGTCATGTGCAACATTGGAAGCTTCCTCAATTCGGCACCGAAGGTCTCAACGGGCTTCGCAATCTACAATCTTTTGGGCTACGGCTTTACAGTAATCCGAGCAAAGGGCAATATTGGGGCTTCGCGACCGACCGCGACCGACAGTCTTTTGGGCAATAATACTCGAGCAAGTGAAATGTGGAATAGTCTTATGGCTCCATGAAAGGGATCAAGCTTTAAGGGTCTCTCAACACTTCAAGTCAAAGGCCTCTTGGTTTTAAACGAAGACTCCGATGTTATGAATGAAGTTGATGATTTTTGTTAGAACTCACAGCGAGATTTTGAAGGAAGTCTTAGAGAAAAGGAAAAAGATTCAATATGCTAAACTCTAATCAAAACAGGGTTATAGCGGGAAATGCCACGGCCAATCCCAATGTTTCTGCAATTCAGCACCTCCTTCTCCAAGATCAAAAGCACGAGGTGCAGCTCAGATAAAGTTGGGCCACAGCACTAGTTGCATCCGAAGATCCGTCATTAGTTCAACTCAAGAAGAGTCAAGCAAGCATACTCATTTGAGACTTTATCACGCCAAGACCTTATCCTCCGCGACCTCGACGGCATCGCAAGACATTACTGCATCCTTTGACATAAGCCCTCAGCCATTTGGGTATCGACCACAATGAGGCCATTCATCTCCCCAGTAAGAGCAAGAAGGAGATCTCTATCAAGAATTCTACCAAACGGTATATCCGCTCTCAATGCCGAGCCAATCACGAGATAATTTGGGGCTTTACAATGAAAGGTCTTTACATCCCGCCATCTACAAGCCCACGACACTTGGGGCTTTGCAATCTCTCGAAGCTTGGCATCAACGATCACCTCTTGGGGCTTGCTCACTACAACAACAAAGGGCGATTTACTCGAATAGGCCAAGAGCTGATTTATCTTGGAACTATGCAAGTCCCTCAAAATTTGGCATCAAAGGCATTCTAGGGGCTTTACAATCAGCAACCCCTCATCTCGGCATCAAAAGCCTTTTGAAGCCCCATAATCGACAAATCTCTTGGGGCTAAACATCAATCTTCGTTGGGCACACCGGCGACAACAGAATTCAAGCGAGGCAATCCGGACTTCGACTGAACATGACTTGATCTTGGGTTGGCTTTGCAAACACACAATGCTTAAAATGGTTCACCCACGAACTAAAAAAAAATAAAATCTTTTCCTCACATGTGTACATATTCTTTCCCTTCTAATCTAAAAAAAAAACAAAAAAAGATTTTTCTTTTTCTTTTTCTCCTTCTATGTGCAAAAGTATGTGCTTTACTTTGCTTTGCTCTAAGCTTCCCCCCCCAGCGTTCTCCATCATCCTTGAACTACGCTGGTCTGATTCTCTTAAAGGGATACGTAGGCAGCCTTTTGGCACGACCAACCCATCATCCAGAATGTCATCTCACCGACACTCAGTCAACAGTACAAGCGACTCATCTTCATCAAAAGCATCAACATCCTTCAGCAATCCACTCCAATCAAACAGGAATGGTAAGTGAAGGTATGAATACACCCAAAATCACACCGCGCACAAAAGCAATTTCTCCATTCTTACAAAACTGCTTTCAAATCACATATCACACCACAATCATAATTTTCTCTCGCAATTCCTATTTCACATCTCACACAAGCACATATATCTGCAAAGCATACACATAACAGGTGCCGCACAGAGCACCAGAATCAGCAGGTGCCGCACAGAGCACCAGGTGCCACACAGAGCACAAGGATCAACAGGTGCCGCACAGAGCACCAGAATCAGCAGGTGCCGCACAGAGCACCAGGTGCCGCACAGAGCACAAGGATCAACAGGTGCCGCACAGAGCACCAGAATCAGCAGGTGCCGCACAGAGCACCAGGTGCCGCACAGAGCACAAGGATCAACAGGTGCCGCACAGAGCACCAGAATCAACAGGTGCCGCACAGAGCACCAGAATCAACAAGTGCCGCACAGCGCATCAGAATATGCCGCACCGCGCACCAGAATCAACAAGTGCCCCACAGCGCATCAGAATATGCCGCACCGCGCACCAGAATCAACAAGTGCCGCACAGCGCATCAGAATATGCCGCACCGCGCACCAGAATCAATAAGTGCCGCACAGCGCATCAGAATATGCCGCGCCGCGCACCAGAATCAACAGGTGCCGCACAGCGCATCAGAATATGCCGCACCGCGCACCAGAATTTCCATCTATAGACTATAAACACACCTTTTTTTCAAACTGCGGCCGTGGTGGGCCGCCTCAAGCCACCACACCCTTTCCATCCGCGAAAGCCGCTCACACAGGGAGCGCACTCCTATCCTTTGTAATTTCAAATTCCTGCTTTATCGAGTCTTTGTTTTCTCTTGTCGATGTCCTCGGCGGTTGTCTTTCTTTCGTCGACGCGTTTTGCTTCGCAATCCACGTCGCCGAGGGGCTCTGTAGACACCCCGCCTTGGACCTCTCACCCCGATTGCATACAAAGTATTTTTATTTAACTTATTTTTGTTGATTTCTGTTACTTCGGTTAAGTTCCTAACTGATTCCGTTAGTTTTGGACTAAACTGCATAACAGAGTTAACTTTTAGGGTCATTCTGTCATTCTGTCATTTTTCACCCGCGGGCGCTTCCGGAACTGCCAGTGAGCCGCGCGCGCGTCCCGCCCAAAAAGGCGGACCCGCGCGCTTCCCACTTTGGCAGTAACGGATTGCACCTTATTTCCCTCTCTTTTCTTATTTACAAACATCTTTTCTTGATCACAAAAACCATCTTTTTACATCCAAATTCATCCCCCCTTTTCTCATTAACTCCCAATCCCAAATTCTAAGCCTTTTTCTAAAAACTAATATTTCTTTCATTTATTATTTGATTTCTTTTATTTCTTTTATTTTTCTTTTATTCATTTATCTTATTTGTGATTGGCCCATTCCATTTCACATGGATGACCAATTTCCCTCCATCATTTCCCTCTCTTTTTTACCTATAAAAACCATCATCTTCTACCTTAGAAAGGAACTCCAACCTTGATTCACCAACTACATTATACACAAATTCTCCCAACAAGAGTTCTTAGTAACAAGACTCTACACAAATTGTTCTACAACAATTTCATTACAACAACAACACTTTCAAGTCAAGGTTCCAAGTCCTCTTTCTCAAGGTACAACTCCATTTTCTTCCTTTGTTTTCTTCTTCTTGATGTATGCAATCCCCATTAATGGGACATGACCAACATGACTACTTCACATATTGAAGTTAGTTAAGGTTATCTCCCTACATTTTAATCTTAACTTTAATTCACCATGTTAATTTCTCTTCATCTCTTAATGTAATTCTTTAACATTACTTGTTACATGTAATCTTTATCATTAAATAAATAAAACAATTCTATTTTATTTCCCCTTTATTTCCCCTTTTCTTCTCATCACAATTGTTAGCACATTTCTATTTAATTAATTGAAGGACATGTAAATATTAGAACACCAATAGTAGCAAGACCCGCGTAAGCGGGGCGGAGTTGGTGTTTAAGTACTTCCCACTCCGTCACCTAACCCCCGAACCCTTCTCTCCCGAATCTCTGGTTTTGTACATAAACTAGGCTATTTCTAGGTTTTTTTTATGTTCCTTTAAAAACATAGGTGGCGACTCTAAACAATCTAAAACAAGTTAGACATCCTAGGATAATTCACCGCTCTAGCCAAGTTGTGGTTTCCCGGGGTATCTACAGATGATGATTTTGCTATGTTCGTGAAAAGATTCCAAAAGTTCAGAAAGACAGCAAGACCCGGATCTTCAAGCAAAACTCCAGCAAGGTTCTCAAGGAGTAGCTCAACAAGTAAGAAAGAGTACTCCAACTTCTCCAAGAAGAAAGAGGATCTCGTTTGTTTTAATTGCAGGAAACCGGGTCATTTCGCATCAGAATGCCCAATTCCCAAGTATGAGTATATGAAGAAGAAAAGCAACTTCACTCCAAGATACTCAAAGCAAAAGGGGATGGTTGCTGAAGAGGACTCTACCACAAAAGAGTTAGCTACCTGGATAGAGTCAGATTCTGATGAAAGCGATGAGGATTCTGAAGAATGTCACATTTGTTTGGTCGTTCATTCCGATGATGAGGATGATAATGAAAATCGTCGCTCACCAAATGCAAAACCTAAACGGATAAGCTATACGGCCGATGAACTTGCTGAAAAGGGATTCCTAACCCCAGTTCAAAAAAATGGCGATCTTCTATTTTCAAGATGTGATGTGAGTGCAGCAAAGAAGGCTCTACTAAACCCCAAAATGAAGGAAGTTCTGTTTACCACTCCTCAAGTCAAGTTTGACATTTCCCCCGATGAACAAGAAAAGATGTTTGCAAAAGCTGAATAGGTAATTAGTAAGTTTTCTGGCATGAAGGAAGCTTTAACACTTTCAACTGAAGAAATTTCCCAGCTTAAGACGGAGAAAACTCTATTAAGATCTGAACTCACCCTCCTTAAGGAACAGATCAAGATCTTGACTCCTCTTACTGATCGAAACCGTTTCTTAAAAGAACAAAATGCCATATTTAAAGTTAAAAACGAAGAATTGGCTGCTGAGATAAATGATCTCAAAAGGATCACTAATGAGTTGACCAATTCTCGTGTCACTATGGAATAAATACTAGAATCCCAAAAGCCTAGTGATGATAAAGAAGGCTTGGGGTTCCAAACTAGTGACAACTTTAAATGTGCATCTTGTTGTGAAAGAGATGAGAAATTTACCAAGCAAACTTTGGAAGGGTCAAAGGCTAAACATCAAGGATCTAAGGGTAAAGGACAAGAACCAAAGAAGAAACTAGAGTTCCATTATGTCTACCCTAAGAAACAAACTGGCAGGGCTTTAAAGTTGAAAGAAAAGGCCATGGAAGATCCTACCGCAGAGGAAGACTCTGGTAAGGTACCTGGACACGACCGCGCCTCCTCCTCTAGTCACGGTCGCGTAGCCTTCCGGGGCATGTCGACCGCAAACAAGGGTCATGCGGTCAAGTTTAAGAAATTGAACTTTGTTCAGGAGAGATTTTCCATACCAGTTAACGATGTTGTGCTCAAGACCAAAACGAAGTTTGTTAACCCTCAGTTGGGTGGCTTCCACCATAAGTGATGGAAAAACGCACTTTTATGTGCCACTAACTTGAACTCAAGTATTGGGCTCCATTTCACTAAGTTCACGATAAGTGATGGAAAAACGCACAAAAAAAATACTTAAGATGCGAAATTCATGCAAGAATCTTTAAGAGTCGAGGACCACTTTTATGTGCCACTCCATGTATCATTTGCAATCTAACAGTTTACATGTTTGCATGATATTACGATAATACCCATCTCAATAATTGTGAGCCATTAGATCACTTGTGGCACATAAAGTGGTACACAAAGTGGCACAGATGATTTGAACTCGGGTGTGCACTATGAAAAAAAATAGTCAAATTTGATGTTGATAAATAAAAATTTAATTTAATTTTAATAGGTTCTTAAACATTCATTTTGTGACAAAAGGTTGTAACAAACAAAGGTCATATTAACAAGTAGCAAATATTTTGTACCAAGATGCATACCATATTTTATATCATAAGTGATTCCATGATTTAAACACAACGTCACGGCACTATTAAACCCTTAAAACCAACCGTAGCATGTGAAAACCCTAAGGAGGAGAAGGAAATGAGTCAATTTTCAAAGAGAAACAGCAGAGCAATGGACAACAATTCCAAAACATCTACTTTTGGATCACAAACACAAACTTTGGAACTAGGAGAAGGAAAAATAATAAAAAATCAAGGTGTCAAACTGTCAGTAACATTGACCCACATCTCAAGGCTTCTGAAACATTGTCCATGTAAAAACACTCCTAGTCACTTCCCTTGGCCCTTCACAGAAACCTGTTATCGATTTCCTGAAAACCTTATGCAGACAGCTAGATTAAAGGGGTTAATTTCAAAGGGTAGTACTAGTACTAAAATTTATTCAATCTTCAAGTGGAAACAGCCAAATTAACCACCATTACCAACACCACCCCTGTTCAAGTTCAAACAAGTAAGAACCATAATACTCCATCTGTCCCGAAATGATCTTCTCATTTGCCATTTTTCATTGTCCCGAAAATTTCCTCTCATTTCTACATTATAGGCTTAATTGTGCATAAACACAATATGGCTAATGGAAAAGTGCTCATACCTTAATAAGTTTGAATAGTCAAATGTGAAGATCATTTTGGGACGGAGAGAGTAATTGAAAAGAGTGAAGACTGGGATAGGGCCATAATAACTTCTCTACCACCACCCATCTCTCAAGTCACAATACCTACTGACATTCATCAAAACAACAACCACCCTCTTTATTACCCTTCACAACCCCCATGGCCCCTCCCCCTCCCACCTTCATATTTCTACTGCTTCCTCATGCACCTTCAATCTACACGACACTCCTCACTTCCACTCCCTCTTCACTAATTCTCTCTACCACCAATTATAATGGCCGGAGGAGTTCCAGCCAGATGGCTGTTTCTGTTCATGATATCGGTCTACCTCACTGTTATTACCCTTGCTCTCTCGGCAACCAACAACCCATTCCTCAAGAAGACCTATATAGTCCAAATAGATAGATCAGCAATTCCGGCAACCTTCATTGACCATGACGGATGGTACTCGTCAATCATTGAATCTATATCCACCGTCACCCAAAAAGACGATTCCGAACAAGGAGAGGGAATACTTTATACTTATGAATCCGCTTTTCACGGCCTTGCTGCTCGGCTTAGTGAAGAAGAAGCAGAGAGATTAGAGGAACAAAATGGCGTGGTGGCAATATTCCCGGAGACCATTTATAAGCTCCACACCACAAGGAGCCCAATGTTTCTTGGGCTCGAACCAGAAGATACCACGAGCGTGTGGTCCGATAAAGTATCGGACCATGACGTTGTAGTTGGTGTGCTCGACACTGGGATATGGCCGGAGAGCCCTAGCTTCAACGACACTGGCTTTAGCCCAGTTCCAGCTCACTGGAAAGGTGTTTGTGAAACAGGTCGTTCATTTGAAAAGCATCACTGCAATAGAAAAATCATTGGTGCTAGATCATTCTACCGAGGTTATGAGGCTGCCTCGGGGAAAATCAACGGTCAAGATGAGTATATGTCCCCAAGAGATCAAGATGGGCATGGGACCCACACAGCTGCAACTGTGGCTGGATCACTGGTTCGTGGTGCAAACCTTTTGGGGTATGCTTCTGGAACTGCTCGAGGGATGGCCCCTGGTGCAAGAATTGCAGCTTACAAAGTTTGCTGGACTGGAGGGTGCTTTAGTTCAGATATACTTTCTGCCATTGATCGAGCTGTGGCCGATGGTGTGAATGTGTTGTCGATTTCTTTAGGTGGTGGAGTTGCATTGTACGGTCGTGACAGTTTGTCTATAGCAGCATTTGGAGCGATGGAGAGAGGAATCTTGATTTCATGCTCTGCAGGAAATGGTGGGCCTGATCCAGTTAGTTTGACCAATGTTTCCCCATGGATTACCACGGTTGGAGCTAGCACGATGGATCGTGATTTCCCGGGTACGGTCAAGCTGGGGTCGGGGGTAATAGTGAAGGGAGTTTCCCTTTACAAAGGGAAAGCAAATCTGTCCCCAACAAAGCAGTATCCTCTGATTTATACAGGGAGTAATTCAAGCAGTCCGGATCCAGGTTCACTATGCTTGGAGGGGACTCTCGATCGCAAAGAAGTATCAGGAAAGATAGTGATTTGCGACCGTGGAATAAGTCCTCGTGTTCAGAAGGGCCAGGTAGTGAAAGATGCAGGTGGAGTAGGCATGATTTTGACTAACACAGCCGCTAATGGTGAGGAGCTGGTGGCAGACTGTCACCTGATTCCGGCAGTAGCGGTGGGGGAAAAGGCAGGGAAAGCAATAAAAGAATATGCTATGAGAAACCGGAAAGCCACCGGAAATCTTGCCTTTTTAGGGACAAGGTTGGGTATAAGGCCGTCTCCGGTGGTGGCAGCATTCTCATCTAGAGGGCCTAATTTCCTCTCACTGGAAATTCTAAAGCCTGACGTTGTTGCACCAGGGGTGAACATACTAGCTGCATGGACGGGGGATATGGGCCCGTCTAGTCTACCTACTGACAAGCGGAGGGTCAAATTCAATATACTATCTGGAACTTCCATGTCGTGTCCACATGTAAGCGGCATTGCTGCATTGCTCAAGGCTAGGCATCCAGAATGGAGTCCAGCAGCAATAAAATCCGCACTAATGACAACAGCTTATGTTCACGATAATACGCATAAGCCCTTGCTAGATGCATCAACTGATGGACTCTCAGGACCCTACGATCACGGAGCAGGTCATATAAACCCGTCAAGAGCTCTTGACCCGGGTTTGATATACGATATTGGGGCACAGGATTACTTTGACTTTCTGTGCACCCAGGGTTTGACCACCGCCCAGTTATCGGTTTTTGCTAAATTCTCGAACCGGACTTGCGGACACTCCCTTGCCAATCCAGGGGATCTGAACTACCCAGCTATATCAGCTGTTTTTCTGGAAGACAAAAATATTACCACAATTACCCTCCACAGAACAGTCACTAATGTAGGGCCTACCACCTCGAAATACCATGTCGAAATTTCTCCATTCAAAGGAGTGTCTGTCAAGGTTGAGCCAGAAATGCTTAGTTTCACTAGTAAACACCAGAAGCTCTCTTACAAGGTTACTTTCACAACCAAGTCTAGGCAAACAGCACCAGAGTATGGAAGCTTGGTATGGAAAGATGGGTTACACAAGGTAAGAAGCCCGGTAGTTGTCATGTGGCTGGCCCCACTTTGAATTAAAAACGGACGATAGATATACAGCAGGAAGGTGGTGCAATAAATAGAATTTGTCAAGAGTCTTGTAGCCCTCTTTTTCCTTAGTTTCCGGCAATGATATTGCTTGTAATTTTAGCTGCTATTGGTACTGAAATGAGTTTTATTTCCGAGTGTGTTGATGAATGAATTTTTACTCATTCTGTTGGGTACTTTTAGGCTTAATTGTTGCTTTCTTCTCATGTATTATTTGCTATCAAAAGAAATCATTTACCGGAACAAGATTGAGAGCACTTACTTCCGTTACATTTATTTGTCAATCAGATATGCAGATCACTTGATAACCCCACCAGCAGATCAGTTTGAACATGGATAGCAGGCTTGCAGCTACATGCCAGAATCTCAAATATCAACTCTAATCATTAGTTTACTACCTGCGCGGAAAACTCATTAATGATGAGCAAGTTTGCTGATTGCGAAAAGAAGATAGTGTGGTAATTCTGAATATTCGTGCCAAATTTCTATCATTTAACAATCACTTGCTGTCTCTTTTACAAGTTAAAAGGACTCCCTAACCATAGTAACATGCATTGCTACACCTACTTGTGTTAAATATTGGAGTATTAAGTTTCAAAGAGTTCTTATTATATGAAACTAACAGTTGTCATTTAACTATTAAACGACCAACAAAGGTATGTGTTTAGCAACAGAAATAGTTCAAAGAAGTTACTGCTACAAATGGACCAAACAGGTTGCCCCTGCGTGATTTATTTATTAAACCCAAGAACTTGGCTATGTTTTGTATGATCATATTTAACAGAAAGTAGATATATCTTCAGTACACAAACAAAGACGAATAAGTTCACTCTTTCTATCATTTCTGCTTGACGTCACAAGCTTGCAAATTTCATTCAGCTCCTTGACCCTATAATCTCATCTCCCTATATATACAAAAAATTGAAAATTGCAGCAGTTTCACTAGAAACTAGATAAATGATGAATATACAGAGGTAATGAGGTATCCGTTACTGGCATAAGGTGCTAGATAAAGGATGGTCCTCAGGCTTTCGAACCGACTCTGTCGGCTCGACCCAAATACTGACCCTTAGGCCACTCACTTTCTTCATCTTTGTTCAAGAATAGAAACACAATTAGTCCGTCACACGACTGATACCTTAAGCAATAAGCACTGACTGGTATGGGTTGCATTGTGAAGCTAGACAATACCAAGAAATCATGTAAACGAGATCGGCTACTCATGTAAAAACTCTTAACTTGTTGATTAGCCTGCCAAAACAGGAACACAGATGGAGACTTCCTAATCTCTAAAACAGGAATTACTGCTCAGAACACTAGCATAGTTTCGTAAGATGCAAATGGCAAGCATACTTTGTCACGGGTAATTTCTAGGATAGGCATTTGCAGTCCTGACACGGAACAACCATCTAAGTTTGTGTTTCGTGAGATAAATATGGAGTAATTTAATAAGTTAAGCAAGGCATGAAAAGCAAAATCAGTCATGCTATACTTAACAAACACTGACAATCAAGAACACGCGTGACATGTCTTTAACGTAACACAGATGTGCCAATGGTTCAAATTTAATCCTTTCATTCCTCCTAAGGACACCATAGTAGTAAGTGGGGAACTACTATTGATCCTCTACGAAAAAAGTGTTTATGAAAAATAAGGAATTAATTACTTCCACCGCCTAAATAAGTTGAGCAAGGCATGAAAAGCGAAATCTGCTATGCTACCATACCTAACAAATACTGACAATCAAGAACAAGCATGACATGTTTTTCACATAAAAGAGATGTACAAATAGTATATGAATAGTATTAAGAAAGGACAATAAAGTCAAGACAGGAATGAGTTTCAAGTATAGACAAAGTCATATACTCTGTGTCAGACAAGGCAACCTTTAAATTTCAAGATACTAAGATAAGACAATATATGCAGTGTCTTAAGTAGTATCCAGGTCATATGAATATAACTAGCAAGAGCTAAGGAAAACTTTAGTCCAATTATTCGAAACGTATGATTTGATACCAAAAACTAGCAGACCCAACATTTTGGATGAATTTGGTGTAGTAACTGGGATTCCACGCCCAAACTATTACCAGAACATTACGTTCCATATTTCTTGTATTAACTCATGTTCCAAACATGTCCTAGCAGGCACATGTCCTGAGAGCGTTCAAATAGAAAACTGATGACCCTCATTTTCTAGTAGAAACATGTCCATGTAGGTGTTTCTGTGATATCTGTTCCGCATGTTAGGATGTTGGCTCAAATTCTAGGATTGTCAAAATCATGGTGGGGATTTATTTCCTAGTTGGATTAGTAGAAGAATTATTGTTTCCTTATAATGGTTTTCAAATGCAAGAAGGAGTGGGTAACAATCCTTATTGTACTAGGAAAGGGTTTTATTTGTAGCCTACAAAAAGGGTATGAGGGCTATAATTTTTTGTGTGCCTTGTGGTGCCAAGAGGGACTCCCCTTAGGGGAGAATGTGAGGAAGAGGGGATTAGTGAGTGTGCCTCCCCTATACAAATAGGCATCACTAGTTAGGTTTTTGATAGAACTCAAGAGAGAGAGAGTTAGCATAGGCATATAAATATAATTTAGAGAGAAAAATTTTATGCTTGTATGCGTAGGTGAGGATATTCAAGAGTGTTGAGAAAGAGAGAGTCTCAATTCTTGTACTATCGAGAGATTAATATATTTATTGTTGGGTGGAATAGGCTTTAAGCCGAACCACGGAAAAATTGTGTGTTTTGTCTTTGATTGTGTGCGTGTGTTATTTTCTTGTTGCGATTTCTCTTGTTGGTGACCGATCCCAACACCGCAACCAAATCATTGGTGAAAAATTGAAAGCATCTATGAAATGTTATGACTAGCACCAATAGTAGATAGAAAGACAATGAACTAATTGGAGATATTCAGTGACGATCAACAATTGCACCAAAGGAAACTGATTTTGTTCTCGATACTAAGATTGATGTTAAAGGAAGATAAGGGCAAATGTATCAAAAAATTGTGATTCTAAAGGTGATATACGTGTGGTCAAGATGATGGTCCAAGTGATCGTAAAAGCAGATACTCAAGTGGTCAAAATATGCTTGATTGAGTTGCTATCGGAGTTTCTAAAGCTCTACAAGGTTTAACCATCTAACCAAATCATTGACATCCTATTGAATGGTCTGCATTTTCTCAATTAAAAGAGTATATTAAAAGTAGCTCCATACGTGATATTAATCCCATTATAACTTCTTAGTCGTCAAATTTCAGAACAACATTATCTCACATTCATCATTATGATAATGTCCTACAAAACAACGAGTATAAAATCCTGATTTGATTGGTGTACGAGAAGAATCAATCCAAAAGACATGCAGCTTTGATTACAGAAACAGCAAGCATAAATTCGTATTTTGATTCTCCCAACGTCCCACCGAAACGATCTTCCTTTTTTTCCCGGTACTTTGAGCAATAATTTTAAGTTAATTTAATTATCTTTATAAACATTTAAAAATTGTTATCATAGTATTCATATTTGTGTATCAAAACAAGTTTGAAATTTTCATTAAGATAATTAAATTAACCTAAATTTATTTTATCATAATAATTGCTAACTAAAAAGAGGGAAACGGAGGGAGTACAACTACTGCGTGATATTACGTCTAACATTAATCAATGTATTGACTCAGAAGGCTAGAACTAAAAATAGGCACGGAGCCACCGAGGGACTATAATGAAGGTGAGAGAAGGAAGGCGTTTCACACGGCGGTAGGAAGGATGAACTTAATTATGATAAGAAACACAAAGAGAACTGACCTGAATTTCACAAGAAAATCGAAGCTTCAGCAAACTGAATTTGAGAGAACAACATTGCAGACTTGAGCAACCAGAATCAGGTCTAGGGTTTTAAATTGGGGAGGATCAGCGACCGTTGCAATTTTCTTAAATTGACGCCCTTCTGTTTTTGTTATTTACACGTTGGCACATGAAATTTGATGTTTGCCCTATTTGGACCTACTCCAAAATATGCATGTCAGTTGTCAGGTTTAGTAGTTGATTATTCCCTCAAAATATTTGTCGTTTTATTATCTTAAAGGCTTTTTGTGGTTGTATATCTCTTGCACAAACCTTTATTTAACTACTTAAACAAGGGTTAATGATAATTTAGGCCCTGAAGTATGATACCACCCTTCCAATCGAGCCTTGCATGTCTTTTTTCGCCAGAGCGGACCCTGGGGTGATTCATTTTCGCCAGTTAGAGCCTTTTTGACGGAATTTGTTAAAAAGTCAGTTAAAAGGCATGTGCCGTGCACGTGACTAACGGAATTGTGTTGTTTGAAGTTGATATTTCCTTTAAGGGGGCTTAATGAAAATTTTAAAATTAGAAGGGCTGAAATCAAAATAAAACTTCACAAAATAAATTCATTATCATATATTTTCATCTATATTTTTTTTAGAAAAAATAATACTCCCTCCGTCCCACTTGAATTAGGACAAATTTCCATTTTGGGTGTAAATGGAAGTGTTTTATTTAATGGGACCCACATTCACACTCACAACAAATTTTCACTCATTATTCTCTACCCCACTTTCACTCTCCTACTTCACTTTTCATACTCACAACACCTACTCCACTAACACTTTTTCCTTAATCCTCGTGCCTAACCTAAAAATCTTAATTCGGGTGGGACGGAGGGAGTAAATAGTTTTTCTAAGTCAACAATTTATGTTCAGGAATAAAAAAGGGTTGAAAAAAGTAAATTTCATTTACAAACAAGAAAATCTATTTTTTGTTCAAAAAGTAGTAAAAGATCTTAATTATTTCCTTTAAAAAAAAAAAAAAAACTAAGACGCTTATTGCTTTCTTTCCAGGTCGTTATCTTCCTCATTCTACTTCACCAAAACCGTCTCACGACCGCCTCACACCACTGCAGCCTACCACCATCGTGATACTCCCCCGTCATCAATATCCGTTGTAAATTTGATGGCGAGTAAGAAAGCTAGATAAAACCCATCAATAAGTTCTGCACAAATCAACCACAAAACTCATTCCAATTGCAATGGATTTTCAAATCAACAAAAAAAAACCCATCAATAATTTCTCACTCTGTTTCACTCAAGACCGATTCAATTCATTTTGGATGAGCTTCGTCGTTGCCCGTGGTAATTGATTGTACGGAGCCGGTTTCGACAATCTTGAGAAGATTTTCATTTGATTTTGATCTTTGCATGAGAAAACTCAGATCTTGCTTTTTTTTTTTCTCTTTAGATTCCCCCCCCCTCTAAAATCGATAAGTGTAGATGGAAAAAAGAGGGGTGTAGACACCCCATTTTGGACATTCATTTATAATCACACTACTTCTGTGTCTCGCCTTTGATTTGGGTCAAAACTCGTTAAGTTGGACATGTTTCGTTAAGTTTCTGACTGACTCCGTTAGCTAGGGGCCAAACTGAACATTAAAACTATCGCAGAGGGCAAATAAGTGATTCCAGCACTTAGATGCCTCGTACGAGACATTGATGTCTCGTACGAGATATCCCCCTCGACAGTCGGGTTTTTGGTCAGTTTCCTTGTTGATCTTAACCCCTTTTCTTGGCAAACACTCATGCAATCCGAGAAAACCTAATAGCCGATCCTAAAGTCCAAAAATACCTCTGTGGAGATCAACTCATTGATTCCCACCTCAACTTACCTTCTTGGCCAAAACCCTAGGTCAAAATCTCCTATAAATATAAGGTTCTTGAACCAGAAAAAGGGTAGACTCTATATTCACCAAACAACCACTCAAAATCTGACCAAAGAAGTTCTTCTAATCAGCCCCTCTCTGATACCCACGAAATTTGGAGGATCAAGGCCTTTAGTCAAGGCCATCCATAGGATTCTTGAAGCAAACGCTTAGGTAAATCTTTGCTTTTCTATCTTCTCACCTCCTTCTTTGTGTTTGAAGTAGTGTGATTCCATTAAAAGGATCAGCCTAGAGCCTCTCCAACCCATGGAGATGGTCTCGAAGCACATGATCCGACATCCCAAATAAATAAGTCATTATTTATTTGTTTGTTTTTTATCTTTTGGTACACGAATGCATGATTTTGAAACGATGATGATGATTTCTTAGCAAGACCAATCCTAGATTGGGTGAATTGGGTGCTCCTTGACCTTCCCAATTCATAACTTAACCCCCGAATCCAGACATCTCGGTCCGTGTTCCGACAATAACATGGTGGCGACTCTCAAATCAATAAGAAGGTGAATCGAAGGTCGAAAGCGTGCCATCGAAGCAAAAACCTCGCGCGCAAACAGTGTCGACTCCGCTGGGGAGGAATCACACTAAGTGGGTTAGACTTGTGTCGAAAGAAATCATCATTGTTTCAAAATTCTGCATTCTGTACGTTAGTCTGTTCCCAGACTGGGATGCCTCGTACGAGGTATCACTTGTCTCATACGAGACATCTAAGTTCTGCCTGGCGGATCTGACTCTTTGGTTTGAAAAGGGAATTTTATTCAGTTCAAACACGCACACAGAGTTCCAGATCTGCCCTCCCCCCTGTTTTTGAGTCTTGGGACCTTCCTAACGACGAAGAAACTCCCCATATATTATAAGGCTAACCTTTGTTTTTGCAGGAGTACTTGCTAAATGTTTATCCCCTGTTTTACATGCGTTTGCCTTATGTGTGAACTACGACGGCCTGAGTTCCTCCACAAGAGGGAAACGTAGGCAGCCACTTGGCCCGGCCATTGCATGTTTTTGTTTTTTTAATTTCAAAAAAAAACTTTCTATTTTAACCTTGACACCTAGATCTTGACTCTCACACACATGCACACATGTAGATTAATTGCACTACATACCCTATAAACCCGGGTCCTAATCGGAGGACGGATGTCGGTCAGCACCCCCATTCTAACGAATGGCCCTCGCCGGTCTCTTCAAAGATGGTGTACCCACTCCGTGACACTCTCCTAGACTGTGTTCATGGGGAGCCTTAGCCGTAAGCCTTGCATCAACCTCATGCATACATACTAGTTAATAAGACACTCCTCGAGACCGGTCGGTTCGATTCTTAGGGTTGTTTTAATCTTTGCCCAAGATAACGCATCTTTACAATCTATAATCCTCCCTTGTGAATATGACGAATGTCCCTTCGGTAAAATGTTGAACAAAGGATTTTGAAAGAATGGAGAACCTCTCTACGGAAATCCGAGTTTGTGTTTTCCTACTTTCACTATTCTGTGCGGGATTGTGGATGCCATTTTGGCTTAGTTTTGACCGCACCGTTCAACATGTCCCTTTCGATTGTCCCTTAAGATTCACAAGGTTTGATTGCATTAATGCGTTGTTTAACAAAGTGCAAAACAACTACGGGTCACTTAGGTTTGGTTAATTGAGTGGTGGATTCTGATGAGAATATGGGACCTTTGCCCGAATTGTCCGTTTGGGAGAGTGCAATACAGGTGAAAAACAAGGGGCTCATATTCTAGGGTGACAGAATCCACTGTTCCAGGATGAACTAGAGTAGTAACCTCTTAAAATGGATTGAATTCCATCCGACCAATAGGATTAAAATCTGCGATCTGACTGTTAGGATGGATGCCTAGTAGAGACATCCATTGTCTCGTACGAGACATACTCCCTTTTTTTGTGAATCTGCCGTGTTGGTCAACCCCTGTTTCATAAAAGCCGACTTGTTGGGACCCCAGCCTGGATTTGACACAATTTCCGTACTCTAGGTCCGTCCGATCAGTAAAGTAGCTCCACACTCCCAACACAATCGCTTCATTAGTCTACATTCGTGGCGGAAATGGTCCTATTGATGCCGAAGAAATGTAAACAGTTAATCTGGGGATGGACGATGATCCGAAAGAGACCAAGATTGGCAGTTTCTTCAAAGGGGAAGACCGAAAAGCCCTCATAGCGCTTCTCCGAGAATTTGTGGATGTGTTCGCTTGGTCCTACAAAGATATGCCGGGGCTAGCCAATTCGATCGTTGAGCACAAGATACCACTGCTTCCTGATTCGAGGCCAGTCAACCAAAAACTCCGCAGAATTAAGCCCGAGTGGTCAGTACAAGTCAAACAAGAGATAGAGAAACTCCTGAGTGTTGGGTTCATCAAAGTAATAGAGTATCCAACCTGGTTGGCTAATACTGTACAAGTTTCCAAAGCAAATGGAAAAGTCCGAGTCTGTGCTGATTTCTGTGATCTCAACAGAGCATCTCCGAAAGATGATTTTCCTCTTCCAAACATAGACATGCTCGTAGACAATACCGCGAAGTACGAAGTTCGTTCATTCGTAGACGGATTCTCCGGTTACAATCATATCCTCATGGCCAAGGAGGACCAACACAAAACAGCGTTTACCACACCTTGGGGGACGTTCTGTTATACGGTCATGCCATTCAGACTCAAGAATTCCGGAGCCACTTATCAGAGAGCCGTAACTGCATTGTTCCATGACATGATACATAAAGAAATGGAGGTGTACGTTGACGATATGATCATACACTCCAAAGGCTCTGATAGGCAACACTTTGTCGACCTCAGAAAGTTCTTTGAGAGGTTGAGACACCATAAGATGAGACTTAATCCGGCCAAGTGCACATTTGGGGTAGTGAAAGGAAAGGTCCTTGGGTACATGGTCACTGAGCGTGGTATAGAAGCAGATCCCGCTAAGATCAAAGCCATCATTGACATGCCTCCACCTAAGACGGAAAAAGAAGTCAAGGGATTTATGGGTCGCCTTCAGTACATTAGTCGTTTCGTTAATCAACTCACGACGATGTGCGAGCCCATTTTTAAGCTCCTCAAGAAGAATGCATCCCTAGAATGGACAGAAGAATACCAAGAAGCTTTTGATAAGGTCAAGGAGTACTTAGTGAATCCGCCCGTATTGGTTCCACCGCATAGGGAGAAACCATTGATCTTGTACCTCATAGTCAATGACACTGCATTAGGGGCTATGCTAGCACAAGAGCGACCCGATTCGAAGAAAGAGAACACCGTGTACTTTGTCAGCCGTCGCTTCTAAGGGGCTTAACTGAATTACTCTACATTAGAGAAGTCGTGTGCTACACTAGTATGGGTAGCTGAGAGACTAAAGCCATACATGGAGGCGTTTCCTGTACAACTAATCGCCAGAATGGACCCAATGAAATATATCTTCGAGAAGTCGCATGTCTCCTCTAGTATAGCCAAATGGTACTTCATGCTCACGGGGTACGATATCACTTACATCACACAGAAATCCGTGAGAGAGAGAGTCTTCGCAGATCACTTAGCCGAATTTCCATGTGATGAAGCGAAGGGGGAAGACCCGCGATTCCTTGATGAGGACATCATGTCAATAGCAGAAAATAAGTGGCAATTATTTTTCGATGGCGCTGCCAATAAACGGGGATATGGTATTGGCATGTTACTGTAGACACCCCGCCTTGGACCGCTCACCCCGATTGCACATTTGATCTTGTGTTTTCTCCCCATTTTAAGTGTTTCTCGTTAGTTTCTGTCACCTCCGTTAAGTTCCTGATTGACTTCGTTAAGTCCAGGGACTAAACTGAATAACAGGGCTGACTTTCTAGTCCATTCTGTCAAAATTGCCTTCTCTGAGTCGCGCGCCTCCGACAGGAGGATCCAGGCGCGCGCGCCTCTCGCCCCCAAAGCAGGAAGCGCGCGCCTCTGGGCGTCGGTTACAGATTTCTGGCCAGGATTCTCTCCCTTGCTCAATTTACAGGATTTTGCCCGGGAAGGATTTCTTGGTGACTGAGTTTTGGCACCAAAAACATCACTCTTTCACCTATAAAAACCTCCCTTTACCTCCATTTTCAAAGGACCGAAAAACCTTGACCTTGACCTTGACCTTGGACTTTTGGCTCTCAATCTCATATTACAATAAACCAAATTTCCTACTTTCAAAGCATTTTCCAAAGGATTTTCTCCAAGTAAATCAACAAGAAGTGTTTGAAGTCTCTTGAAGTCTAGGTAAAGCTATTTCTTTCCCCCTCTCAACTTCATCTCTTTTCTCTTTCTTTTTGTATTATCAAAGTGCAATCACCCAAATCATTTTTGGACATGACTCTAATGATCACCTCATCTCATTGAGGTCGGTTAAAGAGTTATCTCCTACATTCCAAACTCTATTTTAAACCCCTTTTTTATGATTTAAAGAAGAAGAAGAAGAACGTTTATCATTCATGTAGATTTTGATCAAGCAAGACCAACTTTAGTTGGGCGAGATGGGTGTTTCGGTACTTCCCATCTCGTAATCTAATCCCCGAACCTCAAAACAAGGAATCTCTGTTTTCGTAATCAAACTTAGGCTATTATCAATAGGTTTTTCTTATGTTCCTCAAAACATAGGTGGCGACTCTAAACAATCTAAAACAAGTTAGACATCCTAGGATAATTCACCGCTCTAGCCAAGTTGTGGTTTCCCGGGGTATCTACAGTGGCGACTCCGCTGGGGAGATTTGAGGGTTAAACTTGCATTCTGATCAAAATCTACATCTTTTCTGGGCATTCTGATTCCTGATGGGGGAGGCGCGCGCTTCTGGCCTCTTCAGCCTAAGGCGCGCGCATCCCGCATCAAGGACCAGAATCGTCCGCTTCTTCATGTTCTTCATTTTCTTCTTCTACTATTCTCCACTAATCATTTCTGCAGGGGTTACAATATACACATAGGACTAGGGAAATCCCCTGAGTCCAAAATCTGACAATCTGACAGGTGTGCCCAGAAGCGAGCGCCTCCCAATAGCATCGCGCCAGGCGCGCGCGTCTCGTATCAACACTCAGAGGCGCACGCTTCTGGTTGGTTCCCAGAACAGAAACAGGTCTCAGAACAGAGCAGTATGATGGGGGTGTGGGCACAGTTGCCTGCATCAGTGGTTATTCTGAACTTCGGACTGTTTTAATTTTGTGTTTTATTTTATCGGTCACACGGGTGATTCGAAAGTTGTAATTATGTGCTTATTTGTTTTTTTTCATTTCAACAAAAAAAAATATATAAAAAAAATATTTTGTCACTTGTTAGACCTCACACTACATGCACATATTCCTATGAACTGCTCACTATCGAGTCGCACAAGTCCAACCCCAAACCCGTCGAGGCCCGTCCTAGAAAGTTTCAAGCTCCACCCGACCTTGACTCTTTCGAAGCGGTCAACCTCAGCCCGTGGCGTAGTTCAAGACTACATTCCGGGGGTGACCTTTGAGCCTCATATTCAAGCCGAGCACAAGCCACACAATTCTAGTTAGGGTCTAACACTCCGTGACTCAAGTCGGTTTCCATGTACCGAGATTTCCCTAAACTAATGTCTTCAAATCATACATGGCAACTTGTTGAAACGGACGCAATAAAAATCCGTCCCCAAAAGTGGTTATTTCGGACGAAAATAAAAATCTGTCCCCGCATGTATGCTTTACTACATTAATTTAGTTTAATCCCGATACATGTAGGATTCACAAACGCGATGGAATCCGATGAGTATATGGGACCCGCGAGATGGTCTATATACTAGTGTGACGATTCCATTATTTTCTTAGAAACCCCAAAAGGGATCCATTCCCTCCGACTTATATAAAAAAAAAAAAAAAAGTCTTTTCTTATGTGGTTCGAGTCGTGTGCCCAAATGTGTGTTCTAAGCCTCTTCGTGGACCGCAAGTGTTACTCAAGACTGACAAGGGCCTCTTCTGCAATATAGGTTCAATTGGTACTTACAGAGTCTACCGGGATTCGGCAAATCGGTTAGTCCGTGAAGAGATCACTCCAACAGCTCCTACGTCAACAATGGCCGGCGGCACCAACACCAACAATACCATGACTCTCGAGCCACTCGCAACCATGGTCCAACTCATCCAAGAGCAAGTCTCCACCCTTAATAAGGAGGCGCAAAGCAAAGACGACATTTGGCAATCCCACCTCGACAGCCAAAGGGAGGCCCACGAGGCCGAGATGGAGCTAATGAAAGAAAAGCTCACTAATCTTGCCAAGGGGAAGAGAAAAAATGACGATGATGAATCCGAATGGACCAAAGGTTTGTTCAAAATCCCTTATGTCAACACCCGCACCAAGAAAGTGGGAGGGCCAAGTTCCGAGAACAATGAGCCCAAAATGGTGGATTCTATCATGGCCTACATCGACCAAAAATTCAATGGGCTCAACATGGGGAAAGGCTCCGACACAAGCCTTTATCAATCATCCATCCTCATGAGTACTATGGCCGCTCTTCCTGATAAGTTCAAGATGCCCGACATAAGCAAATTCAAGGGCAACTCTTGTCCTATGGCTCACATTGAGACTTATATTTGGGCAATGGTTCCGAAGAAGGTCTCCCCCAAGGTGATGGCTCAATGCTTTCCTCTCACTCTCGAGGGGGCGGCAAAAGATTGGTATGCTACTCTCCCGCTCACTGTCCGTCTTGATTGGGACTCCGCCATGCTTGCCTTCAAGAACCAATACCAAGGCAACACCACTCACCGGCCCACAAGGAAAGAGCTAGAGAACACTACTCAACGAGACCACGAGTCCTTCATCGACTTCACAAGGAGATGGAATGATAAACTCTCCGAGATTGTGGAAAGGCCAAATACCAAGGAGCAAATGGATATCTTTCTCAAATGTCTCAAAATTGATCTCCGCACCCACCTAAGTGGGGCTTGCTATACGGATTTCTCCCAAATGTATGAGGCGGGGGTCCGAATGGACGAGTTGCTCAAGGAAGTCAAGAAAAGTGCTCCTAGCTACCGCTACAAGGCCGCTTTCAACTCCACAAAAGAGGCCTCGGTCAACGCCGTCACTATCGACAAGGGGAATTACAAAAAGGTTCCTCCACCCAAGGGAAGAAGTCTCGAAATGACCGTGTCTACAGGCCTCTCCAAGGCATGACTCAAACCGAAGTTTTCGAAGTCCTCAAAGAAAAAGGGTCAAGTCACACCCGTACAAGGATACCAACCCAAGACGGTCAACCCCAACCATGCTCACCACAAATATTGTGGCTACCACCAATATAGTGGCCACACCACCGAGGAATGCTTCGTTCTCCGCAATGTCATTCAAGATCTCATAGACACGAAAGAATTTGTAGTGACTAATGGCGAACATGTCAATGTAATAGAGATAGGAGAACTCGAGGGGACCACCTATTCAATCCCAATTGTGAATGGGGGCCCCAATGTTATGAATAAACTTGACAATTCTTGTTATGTTGTAACGTACGATGAGGTAATGAGGGAAGTACTAGAGAATAGGAAAAAGAAGAAAGATAGGAACATCAACATGCTAACTCGATCTGGTCGAGTCATAGCAAGCAACCCTTCCACTTCCGCACCAAGATCCTCTTCTCAAAGGCCGCAAGCTCGCGACACTCCCGAAGATCCTCTACTTGTTCAGCTCAGAAAACTCAAGCCAACATCTCTATTTGGGACCTCATCGCATCCTCAAAGAAACATCGAGATCTTGTCATCCGCAATCTTGATGATACATCAATTTCTCCCGATACTACTCCCGAGGACCTCACGGCAATGATCGGTCACATTCATTTTGGCAACGTCATCACCTTTGCCGATATGGACCTTCCACCATTTGGTTCCGACCACAACGAGGCTATTTACCTCAAGGTACGAGCAAGGGGGAGGCCCATCTCAAAAGTCTTAGTGGACGGTGGTTCTGCACTCAACCTCATGCCTAGCAGAATCATGGGCATACTGGGATTAAGGATTCCAATTTGAAGCCTTCTACTCAAGTAATACGAGGTTATGACAGAACCGCCCCGCACAGTCATGGGCATGATCGAAATAAACATTGAGTTTGGGAGCATGGTCATGTCCGTTCCCTTCCAAGTGCTTGACATCCCGGCCTCGTTCAACTTGCTTTTGGGTCGACCATGGATCCACAGTTCTAATGCCGTCCCATCAACTCTCCACCAATGTGTCAAGATCCGAAATGGTGATGAAATAGTGACCGTCATGGCCGAAAATGTCACTATCCACAGAAAAGGTGAGCCCGTCCACCAAGTTCAGCATGGTTTACCTGACTCCACTCTCTCCGGCGTCTCAATCAACGCCATTGACAAAGAAGGGGGAAACGGATCATGGACCCCCAACAATCACAAAGTCCTCCGCATGATGAGGAATATGGACTACTTCCCTGGTTTAGGCCTAGGGAAATATCAACAAGGAATCCTACATCCTGTGCAAGTCCCACATTCGGTTTGGGGTACAAGCCTTCCAGAGAAGACTTGAAACAAGAGCAAGCGATCAAGAATGAAAAGGCCCGAGTTCGTAAAGAAGGCCATCGTTATGAGGTCCCTAATCTAAGGCCTTACCGCAAGACGTTGAATGGCTATTTTGTCCGCCAAGGGGAAGACGTTCCATACATGATCTTTCCCGAACCATGGGTTAACAATAAGGGTGTCAAAAAGCCCGGTCTCGAAATCTTCTCCGATTGTGAGATCCAGAAATCCGAAAGGGAACCAACTCCCATGTCACCCCGTGAATGGTGGGGAAGGAAGGTGACTATAGAGTCCGAGACAGAAATCATCGTGGGGGAAGAACTGACAGATTTAGCCTCCATGTTCGAAGAGCTTGCCATAATGAATGAATGCCAAGTCAACGCCATCCATGACACCGTCATCATGAATGGGACTATCAGTGAGATCCCGCCAAGCTCCGAGCCGATCAACAATTGGTATTCTACGAAAGGGCCCGTGGTATCCGAGGAATTCTTAGTCCAAGAAATGGGTTGCATGCCCCGCACAACAACAAAGGAAGAACGGCTCACACTTACTTTCAAGTCCGAGAGTGTCTCTAATACCCTCACCCAAGAGGATATGGAGGCCATAGCCGAGCGTGTGTTTCCTTCTTTGCTAATGAAAAATTTGATATTTCTGAGTACCCTGAGATGCAAACATCATAAATGATGAATAACTAATAATGAACTTAACGAACAAGTTAATAACGATTCAAATTATGATGAAATGACCACGAAAACACAACATACTTAAATGAACTTGCTCAACAGGTCCGTAGTCGTGGTGAAAATGGTCCAGGGGCTGACGAAGAATTGCATGTTGTTAATCTGGGTACCGACGAAGAGCCAAGAGAAACTAAGATCGGAAGCTTCTTCAAGGGGGACGACAGAGACATTTGACTGTACTACTACGGGAGTTTTGTGGATGTGTTCGCATGGTCATACAAAGACATTCCGGGTTTGGACAGAAAGGTAGCGGAGCACAGAATTCCGATCAGAGAAGATGCCAAGCCGTAAAACAGAAGCTCAGAAAGATCAAGCCAGAATGGTCTCTGCAAGTCAAAGAAGAGATCGAGAAGCTCCTCAGTGTGGGGTTTCATCAAGGTTATTGAGTATCCGACTGGCTAGCCAACATTGTGACAGTCAGAAAGGCGAACGGCAAGGTTCGAGTTTGTGTGGACTTCCGGATTTGAACAAAGCTTCCCCAAAGATGATTTTCCACTCCCTAACATCGACA